>KV417529.1:166267-217354 GCA_001630335.1 Athelia psychrophila | reverse complement strand
AGTCAGATGCGTTCCCAATGAGTCCTTTACCATGTGTGCTACTTTCTTTCCTGAGCTACGTGAGTGACAACCTGTTGAAGCTAGAGGACCTTCTTTAGAACACCCAGTGCGTCGAGGACATGCGATCATTCTAGTATGCTGTACACCTGGGTCCCGCAGCACAGTCCGCCTGGGACCCCGTGAAGGGTGAGAAGCCTTAGGAGAAGTCGGGACCTACTGTGTCTGTGTCACATGCGTCCTGGCAACAGACCACTTCGGAGTATATACCTTAGGTTACCTCGGGGCCTACCGTGTCTGCGTCATACACACCCTGGTAACAGACTGCTTCGGCGTATAAACCTTAGGTTAACCGCTTTAAGCAGACTTAGTGGAAGCTTTCGCTCCGCGTAAGCAAGGCTGAACCTCTCCTGTCACCGCTCCCAAAACAGACGGTCACGTCTCGCGTGAGCGTCATACTGGAAGAGGCTCCTTCGTACCATTCGCAAAAGGGTACCATACCGCCCTTATCCAACCTGTCCACGAGCTCTTCCTACCGTCCATAACCCCTTATGTCCCTACGTGTATAGTCTCCACTTCTTAACGAGACCTGCTCGACCTCCTTCAGGCCGCGCATCGTACGCCTGGAGCTTCCTGTCCTAACCACCGCAGAACTATATGTCTCCTAGAACGACCTTAGTTGTACTCAATACAAAAAAGAGCGCTCAACCAATTTGTCCTGTGCGTGTCACCCGGGATGCTTAGGCTGCATTCAGAAGCGTCTGTTAAAGAGTCGGCGCCAACGTCGGAGGAACAGGAGGTACTTACGCTGCGAGGGCTGTCCTAGCTCGAACTATCAGTGTATGCTCGGTAGCCATCCCTTCTCGTAGAACATCATCAGGCAGAGATTCGTAAGGAGGACCTCCCTAGCCGGTAGCCAACATCACCAGTAAATATCCTTCTGATCCGTAGTCCTTTTAGTTTACGGTGAATTAACGATGAACTCGTCGAATCCTTTCCGTACAGAATTTTTTACAGAATTTTAGTTGAATAGGCGGTATTTTGGATGAGTTTTCTTGGTCTTTACGTTAGGTTTTAAACGGAGTTTGTTAAGAGTCTGTACAAACCAGTTTCAGCTGAAATATTAATTCACCGAGTTCGCGGGCAGTTCTGGAGTAATTCCGGCCAAACTAAAAGGGCCACGGTATAAGGAGAGTAAAGATTGTTGACGCTCTCGTAAACCTGCAGCATAGACCCCGAGACCTCAGACAAGAGGCAACGTCACGCCGCCGCTACTCCCTGTTAATTGGGCCGAAGGGTCTACGACATTCATGACTCCATTTTTTTTAAGTAGTTAAACGGTATGTCGCCAAGCTTACTCCGACATGAGTGAAATTTCTACAATGCACAAGTTAATAAGCGAAGGTCCTCAGCCCCACGCGTTATTCACGGTCTAACCGCTCACAAAATCTTGGTTTACGCGGAGTTCTATCCCCGACGCTCCACTAATGCCTCCCTCCCACCTGATGTTAGGTGACGGCGAGTAGCAGAACTCTGGCGGACTGGTTAGGCTCGTCGGGTGGCTAATTCTCGCTGGTGTTTTCAACCCCCCGCCTGTCGCGCTATACCTAGGCACCTACGATAGCCGCGGCGAAGTCACCACCGCCGACCGAGACCCTTCCCTCAACCACGCTGACTTCTACCGCCTCCGCTCCCTGTTGGTTTGCGGCGAAGCAGCTAGAAGGACCGGGAAAGCTATCGAACTTAAAAGAAGACTCGGACAGCGAGGGCTCGCGGAAAATTGTCGGACGTGTCTCTAACTAGTCCTTTACCATCCGAGCTTCTTTCTTTCTTGCGCTACGCGAGTGACAACCTCCTGAAGCTAGAGGACCTTCTTTAGAACACCCAGTGCGTCGAGGACATGCGGCCATTCTAGTATACGGTACACCTGGGTTCCGCAGCACAGTCCGCCTGGGACCCCGTGAAGGGTGAGAAGCCTTAGGAGAAGTCGGGACCTACTGTGTCTGCGTCACATGCGTCCTGGCAACAGACCACTTCGGAGTATATACCTTAGGTTACCTCGGGGCCTACCGTGTCTGCGTCATACACACCCTGGTAACAGACTGCTTCGGCGTATAAACCTTAGGTTAACCGCTTTAAGCAGACTTAGTGGAAGCTTTCGCTCCGCGTAAGCAAGGCTGAACCTCTCCTGTCACCGCTCCCAAAACAGACGGTCACGTCTCGCGTGAGCGTCATACTGGAAGAGGCTCCTTCGTACCATTCGCAAAAGGGTACCATATCAGAGGCGCTCAGGAGCGAAAGGCCCAGAAGAAGGCTCAAGATATCGAAAATGCTAGGAAGATCGACGAAGCGGCGTTTGGTCGTCCCCCGTCTCGTCCGCCTTCAGTGACACCGGCGCCCTCGCCAAAGCCCACCACCACCACTGAAGCGCCGTTGGGACACTGTACGGAACCCTGTCCCGCTGTTGACCCTCGTCCAACCCTCGTGACGGCTCTTGGTCGGTGGGCTGCTAGATTGGGTCGGGCAGTCTCAAGAATATGAGCGACGATAGTCCACCCACCCTCCGTAATCACTTCGCAACCCTTACCTTGAGGTGCATTTTGTTCTAAAACACTTACCAATCTGTACCTTATTGCGCACCCCGACTCCTAGAAGCGAATAATTGAACAAGCAACAGCCTTTAAGTGAGTACAGCATCATTCGAACTGCTGTACGGTAAATTGATGAACTCTTTTACCTCAGTACTTACAGCATCTGGGAAGTCGGGTTAATTGTCCCTCATCACCGCCGCACTGCACTTTCGCATTCTCTCCCATGTACCCCCTGTAATCTCAACTTTTCGCTACTGTTCACGTCGCTCTCGCTGATCTGTTGCTGTTGAGATATCCGGCTATAACTTGTATTCATGTACATTACGCGTTAACCCTGTGTTAGCTCCTCGTGGTGAAGCATCCTGTTTGAAAGGCCGGCCATACTTAGCCTTTGCATATCCTTCATTACTTGATCTGCTTCCTCACAATTCGAGTCCTGGGCTTTGGGGGCAGATCCAGCGTGTATAGATTGTGACATGCATTATGGTGGTACAAATGAGTATTGTGGAAAGCGTAGCGCGAGAGTTAGCTGGGGTGACGATTAAAGAGTACAGTAGCAAGGGTATAGCAAGAAAGCATTGGTGTCAATGGTGCAAAGCAAGGCCAGCGCGCGGCTCTTATGATGCTGGTGCATCAATGGTCATGCGCCCGGAGCCATCATCTCATGCCACCTGTTTATACACGAATACGGAGCCAAGTCTGTTATCAAGCCCACCATCAGCGCCAAAAACCAAACACGAAATCAAACAGCAGAAAGACCTACCAAAGCTCTTCTCGGGCGCGCACCCGCACCGGCCCGCTTCCCACATCTCCTGCTTCACCGGGCAGTGCGTGAACGGCGCGTGCTCGTACCCGACCTCCTCGAAGAAGTGCAGCTGGTCCTTGTTCGCGAACAGCGCCGCGGCGATGCTGTGCACGGGCGCGTCGCCCCAACGCTCGTAGTAGAACCCGCCCGCCTCGTCGAGGAAGTCGAAGAACGCCGTGTACGCCTCGCCGCGCCAGAAGTCCATGTCCGCGATCTCAAAGTTGCTCCAAACTGCGATGTCACGTCAGTAATCGGTATCACACATCGAACAGTGGGCGTGAACATGTGCTTACAATGGCAGAGGTTGTAGGTTGCGCCCAAGTCGTCGGACAGCCAGGCCAGTGCGCTGTCTTTGGCGAGGTATTGCGGGTGTTTGCGCACGAAGTCTGCAGGCGGGCAGAGCGTCAAATTAGCCCTATGCTCTGGTTGGTGAATTGGGCGAGGGGGGACTCACCGACGACCGTGCTCCAGAGCGACTTGATAGTCGCCTCGTACTCGTAGAGCGCAATGGTGAACCCGTAGACTTTGTTTTCGCGCTCCATCACCAGGAACGGGTCTGAGCCGACATCGCAGTGGAACTTCACGTCCGGCTCGACGCGCCAATAGTAGCGGTACTTCTGCAGCAGCGCGTGCCGGTAGAAGAACTGCACGCAGAGAGATAAAGGTCAGCGGGGCATGGATGGGCAGCGATGGGTATGGTGCACGCACTCCGGAATTGAATCGGCACATATTGCGGTAGGACAAGCTTCCTCCGTAGATGATGCCGTCCCGATCCATCTGCTGCCTCCCCTCCGCGGCCCGCTCCTCGTCCACCCACATGGGCTGATGCCATTGGTCGTGCGGGATGAGCCCGAACTCGATCGGTGCGTCCGTTAGCACGCTCACGCGTCTGATCAACGATCGTTTCGTCAGTTTCGCGAATCATTCCTATTCAACTGGCTGGGTTTGACGTACCGCTTGAAATCCTCGGTGAAGGGCTCCTCGTTCAGGAATACCCAGGGGTACTGGAAGTTCCTATTGAAGCGGTCCTCGAGGCTGCGCATACTTTGGACGACACCGTCGACGTCCGTGTTTCGGGCGAGCATGAGCAGGGTTGCATTGGCCTTGCGGTGTGTATCAATGAGGAGTTCCTCCTGGGCTTCCGTCACTACAACGCCTGGAGGTGCGGGAAAGTGGGTCCCGTAGACCTGCAGCTGGGATTTGAGTTGGGACAACGCGGTCGCCCGTCCGTACGGCTCGTGCGTGTAGCTCAGTAGAAAATGCATGCCGATCTGTGTTCCGATATTGGAAGTAGTTCTGCGCGGTAGAAAAGAAGACGTACGATTAGGCTGAGTGCTGATACAACAAAACGAATTGGAATTGGTGAGTGCATGGTGGGCCAGCCGACCGAGTTATTTAGCGGGATGAGACTGCGATTATAGACTTCAGGCAAAGAGAGTGATTCTCGAGCATAAAGCTCAGGATGGGGTCCGGGAAAGAAAGCTGATGAAAATGGAGCGGATATTCATGGCTATGGGAAACGGGATAGGAGCTCGCATGCCGAGATCACACACAGCCGACGTGCAGGTATGATTCAGATACCGTGACTTGGCACTGTGGAGTGGTCGTGAAGACGAATTGATGCTGCCGCCAAAATGTGTGCTTCGCCTGCGGACGCCGGCGCGGAGCAGCAACACTTCTCCGAGCCTCCGAGCCTCCGAGCCCGGCGGCTCCGAGCGGAATCAAAACCCACTTCATCTCGCAGCTTTCATCTGGCCGGAACATGACCAGTCGTCTACCACAGCTCATCGCGTTCGATCTAGAGTGTGTACATCTCTAATATCCATCTGGTGTGCACCTCGCTCACATCTCTCTCTCTCGATAATAGTTACACGGTACATAACCCGGGCCATCATTAACGTGAAACCCTAAACTGAGCTCGAATGTTTGATTCGTGCGTCTATGTACAGTTGTGGGATCTGTGGATAGACACACATGTCACTCGTAAGCTGCGATATTAATGCAAAGAGAAAACTTTGACCCGTTAATCATGTTGCGTTGGATGCAGGCCCGCTCAAGCGCGAAGGCGACGCCATCAACAGAATCGTAGACAAGTGAGTACTTCCCCGACTCTCATAGATTGCTAGTCAGCGTGAATATGAACATTCCCTCCCAAGGCACGGTCAAGAAATCGCATTTTACAAAGATGTTCCCCAGATCCTGAACAGACTGCGAGCTGCCGAAGTCGTTATCGCAGCCTGCTCACGCACATCCGCCCCTGACCTGTACGTTTCTCCTCGTGTACAGTCACCAGATACAAACCGATGTGTTGCTCGCGTTTTGCGGTTAATCAGTGCACGCGAGGCTCTGACGCTGTTGCTGGTGCCACCCCAGACGGGAGCTGACACTCCACCCACACGCGCAATCGAATTCTTTGATCAAAAGGAAATCTACCCAGGCAAGTTTTTTGTGGAGGCTTATCTCGTATTTTTAGGACGGCTGCTGACCGCGGTGTGTAGGCTCCAAATTGACACACTTCAAGAAGATCCACCAGAAGACAGGGATTCCGTACAAGGAGATGGTCAGTTCCACCAGCCTGTATTTGCTTAATTATATTGTGCGGCAAAGCAACTGATTCTTATATGCTAACCGGGGATCCTTAGCTGTTTTTCGATGACGAATGGCGAAACAAGGAAGTCGAGTCCCTAGGTAAGCAACGTTCGGCCCATCTCTGGAGTTTATACGAGGCCCACAATGTTTATTTTCGCTTTTTTCTAGGTGTAACATTCCAGCACGTGCCCCATGGCCTGGACGATCAGATGTTTGCGAAAGGCCTGGCGAAATGGAGGAAGCGGCACCCTGTAGAGGTCGCTGAAGGAGCTTGATGTCCCAGACTTACAGATACCTCGTCCTCACTACAAGATATAGTACACAATCATAGAGCAGTAATCAAGAGGGAGAGCCCCACAAGCCACCCGATCTAGGAATTCGCGCAGGTTCAAGCATTTTCTGTTCCCGCACGAGGCATTTTGGAAACCAGCGTCGCTGAGGATATTCCGACTATGATAGCCAAGAGGCGCGCAAGCGACATGTGCTGGTGCACTCATGCTTTACTCTGCATCGACTTAGGTGCAGACAGTCAGACAGTCAGTCGCAGACCAGGGC
The DNA here is from genome assembly GCA_001630335.1 of Athelia psychrophila. Taxonomy (NCBI): domain Eukaryota; kingdom Fungi; phylum Basidiomycota; class Agaricomycetes; order Atheliales; family Atheliaceae; genus Athelia; species Athelia psychrophila. Next base: position 210,817 of record KV417529.1, on the reverse strand, counting down.
GTTGGTCGACGTCGTGATCAGATCATAATTGTCCATGGCCTCACCCTTCAAGTTGTCAGCCCACATCCCTCTATCTCCCTCCAGATAGGGACACAAACCCGCGATCCGATCTCATCGACCTACGACAGGAGACTTGTAGAAACTTGTGTGTTTCAAATCCTGGGAAGCTTTCTGCTCAAAGCCTCAAGCTGCTTATCACCTGCATATGGCCGCTGCCTGATGCACATCGCACTCAGCGCGACGATGGCGGATCCGGGACCCCTGGCTGCTACCAGCTGCTACCAGCCGCATGCAGGGGCCGGGAGCGGTTAGCCGTCGTGGATATCGATAATGTGCATGACACCCGTGGCTCATGCCACCCTTGGCTGTCATAGCAAGCTTCTAGTTTCCATGTGTGCATGCAGTGGGCAGAAAATGGTTGAACCTCCGTAAGCTCCCGGCCCGGGTGGCGTGCCACCACAGGGTTTGATATCAACAGTGTCATTGTTGAGTGATAGAGAGGAATATAGTGGATATTTTAGCTTGCGCACAGAATGTGGCTCCGAGGATGTGTCGCTGGAATATTACGTGGGCTTTGCAGCGGATAGTGAAATGGTCGTTGAAGGATGTGTCCGTTTCGTGAGCGGGGAATCCGCGTCAGGGTGCCCACGGAAGGCAGAAGCGATATTGACCAGTGGATGGTCTTTGAAAGTCCTCAAAGATCTTGGCCTCGGTTAGTATTGTTACGTGAGGTAGGTCATTTGGGATGCTGACAAGCTGGTGGCAAATACAAGGCAAATAGAAATTTGGATAAGATCTATGCAAGACCGGTGGGGATCGAGATTATGAGGCTTCAATATATGGTCTTCTGCAGTGATTTCTATGATGTATTTGAATGGAGAACTGTATTTACAAGTGATGCTGATGAGGTTCACGTTCAACTTCGGTTTGGTGGCTGGTCTTGTGGCTCACGTGAGCGTGAGCGTGAACGCCGCGGCGGCAAAACGTTTTCCTCTCCAAGCTCTGATTACTGCCAAAGTCTGGTTCGGCTCAATCAAGTCCAATTTCAAGACAACCCTCATAAACAACGAATACTCGTAAGCGATTCAGTATGCAATCATATCCTCGTGATCTCACAGCGATTGCGCTCTCACAAGTGAACATGATCCTACTATCACCGCCCCTCCTCGCATGCGGCAACTGCGGCCACTCGCTGACACGACCAGATATCGAGGTTCCACCATCGCCTTTTCCAAATTTGCTAGATAGCAACCACTACGCTGGAAAACCTAGGATCGGCATCATACGTGCCGCGATCGACGCTTGTTCGACCACAATATCGACGCTCGGCGACGAGATCTGTCGGCTGAAGAGCGCGCTCGACGAGCTTCAACGCAAACGGGACAACTTCGAATCTCACAAGGTTGCCTATAAAGGCCTGCTGTCGCCGACAGTACGGGTACCAAGCGAGTTATTAGCCGAAATATTCATGCACTTCAGGGCGGAGTGGGGGCATCAAGCCAGGTACTCGACCGAGAGCAGCCCTTTGGCAATCACAGGAGTCTGTCGCCGCTGGCGGGATATAGCCCTCGAAACACCCCCACTATGGTCTGCTATTCCAATTGTATTGCACAATTTGGCCGAAGCAGCCGTCTTGGAGGCTATGGTGACAACGTGGCTCATGCGCGCCAAATTATGCCCGCTGTCTATCACTATTCGTCAAGGCGGCATCATGGTATATGATGAACGGTATAGACGAGCACAGCGGATGTTTAAAGTGCTGGTGCCCAGTTGTGCGCGATGGCGACAGTTTCATTTGGACCTGAAGCTTCCGGTTCAGGCACTCATCGCACCTATCAAAAACAACCTCCCAAACCTTCATCAACTCCACCTCTCTGGTCTTTCTGACCGCAACGCGCTGGATATATTCGCAAATGCGCCTCAGTTATCATATCTGGCTTACAACGCCAGTCGCCCACTTGTTGGCCAACACACACTTTTGTTCTTGCAACCATTCCAATGGAAGCAATTGAGGCGCCTTGACTGCCGGATCGACCTTGGGACAGGGCAAGACCTTTGGATGTTATCTTTGACGCCCAACGTCCAAACAGCACATCTAAGTGTGACATTTGATTCCAGGTCAACTACTCAGGTGGTTGTGCCTCGCGGCATTCATATGCCAAATTTAACTCATTTGTGCCTTGTTTACCACGATTCTTGTGATCCTTCAGCACTTCTTGAAGCCTTGTTCACGCCTGCGCTTACGAGCTTTGAAATCGACATCGCAGGCATATGCCATCGAGTTAACTGTGGATTAGCCTTTGAATCATTCTTGTCGCAATCCACAGCCTTACATAGGCTCGTATTTCATTTCAGCACAACATTCCTCTATGCCGTCGGAAGACTCGGATCCAGCATATTATCTGATCTCCTGAAGAAGACGCCAAATCTCACAGAGCTTCATCTCAGCCACTGCAATGGCTTTACCCTTGATGCCAAATTTCTTGACGCCTTTATGGTGCCCGACGAGAACGCTACGTCCTCGATTGCGTTTCTGCCTACATTGACCAGCATCAGCTTAACTGATTATGAGGCCAATGGAAATTATCCTATCAACATGATTGCCTTCATCGATGCTCTGCGATCTCGTGCATCGCAAGGACTTCGCCAGGTGCTACTATCTCGGAATTTGCCCTTGCAGGTGCAGCAGCATATTCCGGAAGCACAGAACGTCTCATCCTTTCTCCTGGAGGAACCAGCAGTCATTGAAAAGCTGCACCAACTTCGTGACCAGGGACTCAATATTAGGGTTTTGGTAGAGGGCAGAGACATTCTGGACTAGTCCGGTACTCACAGGGGATTTTTGATCCAGGTGGGTCTTGCATGCACTCTCCTTTGACAGAATTAAAATTCACCGGAGATTGATTGGCCACCTTTGAAGCTTGAAGGCGCGTGAGGCGTCGCAATACCATCACGGTGAATAGAAATGGAGCAGGCTACTTATCATAAGAAATGGACATGATGAACAAATCTGAATATCCTAGTTTCACTAAAGTTTCACTAAGGGTTGGCGTATGCGTAGAAATGTAACAGTTCGAATCTGCGTGAGCTCCCGGGCCGGCTGGCGTGACATCAGCTTGAAGTTCAAGTTGTGTGTAAGTAGCAGGTTGCACTTAGGGTTCATATCAATGTATAAATTTATTTTTCGATGAATATTACAGCTCGTAGTGTCATTGCTAAAATCGAGGTGATCCCTGTTACTCTCCTGTTTTGAACTCGTGCGATGTGCTTTAACAGGGGTTTGATCGTAGTTTGACGCTGGAATTTGGCACAAATTGTGATGCTGCCACGTGCTTTAGACCGATCCCTCAGTGGTTGTACATCTGCATCGTACTTTGTCTCATCCTGGGCATCTGATAGCTGCTCTATTTATTTACTCATTGAGCTTCCGACATGATCATACGAATGACAAATGCCTTCAGCCTTTTTAAGATGCCGGCATTTGGGAGGGATTTTTCGCAGCAATTACCTGTGCCACATCTCCCATGACGTGGATATATGGATTGGCATATTGCAGAATCACTTCCAAACGGCATTTGCATCCTTATAATGACTCGCAAAGCATTTTCAAGACCAAGAATCACTTTCAAACCGCTTTGTGCTCCCAAAACCACTTTCAAACCACTTTCAAACCACTTACAACTAACACTAAAACGCCCGAAATTCACTCAGCAGCAACCACAATCAAAAGACAACAATATTCAGCGATGAATAATGTCATATCAATGGCGTTACTGTCGAGCTGCAGGCATAATTGTATGCTACACGTCTAAGTGTGCACGCAGAGGGTGACTATCGGAAGTGTCTGAGATAAATACAAGTATAAGCCACCGTCAGCTAAATGAAGCGAGAGTGAAGATGAAAAAGAGTGGCAGTATTTGACTTTAGCTTGACCTGAGCCTTGGCGCAATTCTAAGCTTTCAGTGATTCTGTTCGTCTTTTTGGATTCCACTCACATATTTGGATTTCTGCCATTAATAAATGAGTCATGGCCGTTATAATCATCGCCCTGTTGCGGGATATAAATGCGTAACGTCCGCATGATTGTTAAGAGCTTTGTGATTTGTGACTTTGTGATTTGTGCACGCACACCGCATGATCAACTCGTGTATGCAGCGTGCCTCAAAGCAAACGGTAGATTTGAAGAGATACGCCAGAGCACTGCGTTCCCAGTCTACCTTCCCTATATCACTGCACTTCCCAACATACTAACATTTGTGGTATGATCGATGATGACTCCGCGACCAGCTCGCCAGCAAGCGTTTACCTGACACCAATACTACCAGACCCCGAGTTCGAAATGCGGTCTATATCAGTTCGCCAATGCTGCCAACGACGCGGCAATGGATTCGAATGGTTCAGATAGCAAATCCATCATAGGTGAGCTTCATCACTTAAGCTATGAGACTTTACCGTGAGCTTGCATTTGTACAGGCTTTCCTGCGCATGGCAACACAAATCAGCAGGTACGCACACACACAGTATAACTTGAGGTTTTGTTCAACGATGTGGCAGTGGGAGCTCGAACCACTGGGCCTTGGATTTTCCATTCGTAACGTGCACAGCGGTCAATATTTGACCATCGAGGCTGGGATCTTCAACGGTGTGCCAATCGTGGCCAGCGGCTTCCCAGTCAGTTGGATGGTGGAGGTAGATCCAAGAGATGAGTGTGTGATTCAGTAAGTGAAGGTTTGAGCATTGTGTGATGGTAACTGATCAGCAACGAGCGTGCAGGATCAGCTGGCCTGGCACACACTACGCGATTGACCTGCCAGACGAAGCGCTTTGCACCAAGGTCAGTTCTCATTGCGTTCCCTAGGCCTTGATTTGACATCGCTTAGATACAACTGTGGCAGAAATATCCGCGCAATCCAAGTCGGATGTGGAAAGTTTCTCGATGTGGTGACGCGCAGGCCAAGGCGGAAGGCTCGCAGGGACGGGATGTGACGATCACGACCACGACTACAACCGTCATGAAGATTTCATAGAGGGTAGCGAGGCCCGCAGCACTGTATTCGTTGGGTTTGGACGCCTATTTTGACTGCGATGGCAGTGACTCCTCACCAGCAGACGTTCCATGTTGGCACTCATGCAGGTAGTTTGGCTATTACGATCATATAAGCGGAGTAATGTACACTGGCGAAAAGAGAAGTTGTGCAGTGGTATCATCATCAGAAGGAAGCGATACGCACGAGCGTAAATATGATCAATCGTCCATCTCAGCAACAACAGCGGGATTTCTTTGCTCTAAGCCGTTTGCATCCCTTCTCAGGTCTTCCTGCTCAACTACCATCGGGTCCTGTACCGGTTCCTCTTCTGACTCTTCGTCCTCCTCAGCAGCTTCCTCGTCTTCGGAAGCCGAGCGATCGTTTGGATCCATAAATGGTTCGAGACCCTTCCGAATGTCTCGCTCTCCTCCAGCCCCATCTTCTGCCAATTCCATAGGCACGTCCGCATCTCTTGCTCCTAAAACATTTGGTGGCAACACGTGTGCTTCTGGGACCGGGTGAGCTTTGGATTTGCCTTTGGTCGATGCGGATGACAGGGAAGGGTCAATAGATGTGGGCACAACCGTTGGTGCGGCAGGCTCTTTCGCTTTCCCCTTTGCCGCTATTTTGTCAGCACGCTCTTTCCGGGTCTTCTCGGCTTTGAGGTTATTGCGATATACTGTATCATAGATGTGGATAAGTTTGCATCAGTGGCCAAGACGAGAAATTATGCTCACTTTGTAACTCGGCACTGAGAATATCATTTAAATCCCCGAACTCAATGATCTCGATTGCTTTCAATACGTCTGAGGCGGAGACAGACTTGTGTTGTTTGGACATTGCAACATCGTGTGCTCTGTATAATAACGCGTCTACACGCGTTTATGTGACAGTAAAAATGAGAAATGGGCTTACGTTGCAGCTGAATTGACAAGCAGTCAGATACACAAGTTTGTCCAGCGGGAAGCCAATGAAGGAGACGCACAAAGGTAATTGATGAATATTGTCGACCCCTTTACAAGGCCTAGCACTGTCTCCTTCTGCAGTTTCGCATTCTCGGGTATCTGAAGTGCCCCGCATATGTTGTGTTATTGACTGAGTCGCATTGAGGATGAAGGAAGACGCACAGAGGATTTGGAGATCTTGGTTATGATGCTCTTTGGAAGTTCATAGTTCTCGATACCGTCTGAAACCAGATCCTGTTGGGCCTGGGCAGATATGAGGCCAGTACTTTGGTCTTTGCGAGGCATTTTGTGTTATGCCAGGTTGGTCTCGAGGAATGATGGATGTTCAGGGATGAGAAGCGATGAGTGAAATGACAGCGAGCGTCGGCGGTGTCGGCGTGGACGTTCTTGACAGTCAACCCGCTTCTTCACTCTCACCTCCCCAACGGGTGTCCTTGCTCGCCAAAAGTGATCAACGCGTCTTGAAGGGGCTGCTTTGCTTAATACCAGACTCTACTCTTGGCCGCCATCTGCCCAAGGAACCGTACCGTTCCCTTCGTTCGCGGGCTGGCGAGCAGGCTGGAATTTATAACTGCGAAGGCTTCTCAACGCAAACTCTCTTGTTCATTGACAAGTTAGTGAGAAGGAAGGGAGGAATCTCACAAACAACCTTACTGTGACGAGTGCTCTCCAATCACTCAAACGTCTTTTGGTACATCGCGCGACGTGTACCATCCCTGTTATTCTCATTGTAGAGCTGGGCACTCTGAATATTAATCTTTCAGGTCAGTAAACATCCAATGTCTAGCTTTTGAGAGTACCTAACATTGCTTGCTACCCGCAGGCTTGTTAATTGACACTACTACGCATTGTCTCACAATCCCACCACTGCGAGCTCACAACTAATATCATTATCATTGCAACCATGTTTTCCAAAGGAACCACCATCACTCTATACATTGCTTTCGTTCACCTCGTTGGCCTCTACCTCTTTACTTCCGGATTTCTCCTTACCCGACTCTCTCTACCCCAAAAGACTACTTGTAACCCGCAAGACCCAACCTCATGCACGGTCCCCGCAACTCATTCGCGGCTTGTGTTCCTCATCATCGACGCACTCCGGTTTGACTTCATCTCACCTTCACCGCCTTCCCCTGCTTCGCCCCACCACCATAATGTCCTCACCCTCCCACACATGCTCAGCGCAAAGTTCCCAGACAGGTCTTTCATATTTGATGCTCATGCAGACCCCCCAACGACAACACTCCAGCGCATCAAGGGCTTGACTACAGGAAGCTTGCCTACCTTCATTGACATGGGCAGCAACTTCGCCGGATCATCAGTGGTAGAGGATTCAATCATTACCCAGATGGAAAGTGCGGGAAAGAAGGTATGTCCCATCTCAAACCCGCTAGAACGCAGACTAAGCGTTTTGTCCCAGATAGCATTCATGGGTGATGAAACCTGGATGTCAGTCTTCCCCTCTTCCTTCTCGTCCAACATGACTTTCCCCTATGATTCCTTCAACGTGGAAGATCTGCATACCGTGGACACGGGGGTCATCACCCACCTCTTTCCCCTTCTTTCTGCACCCAAACCACAACCTTGGGACGTCCTCATAGGCCACTTCCTCGGTGTCGACCACGTCGGACATCGCGTCGGCCCTGACCATCCTATTATGCACGCGAAGCTCACCCAGATGGATGAAGTACTCGCCCAAGTGGTCGATGCTCTCGACGACGATACTCTCCTCGTGCTCATCGGGGATCATGGAATGGACGCATCAGGAGACCACGGCGGAGATAGCCCACTGGAAGTCTCATCTGGCGTGTGGGTATACAGCAAGGGCAAACCACTGTTCACAAAAGGAGCGATACCAAAAATCATCTTGTCGGAGACCGTGTTCCCGCGTGCGACGGAAAGTCATCGTGCGATTCAACAAATCGACCTAGTACCAACACTGTCCCTCCTCATGGGCCTTCCGATCCCTTTCAACAACCTCGGGTCCATCGTGCCTGAGCTGTTCGCCAGGGACAAAAAAGATGCGTTCCTCATGCACGCATTGGAGCTCAACGCCCAGCAGGTCCACACCTATCTCGATACCTACCGCGCTAGCGCATCCGGAAGTGAACTCGACGGCGCATGGGATGACCTACAGGTTGCATGGGCAGAATCAGCACAAGCGCAAGGATCGGCGCGACTGCTTTCTTTAAATGCGTATGTGCGCTTGGCTCTGAAGTCGTGCAGGTTGCTTTGGGCACAATTCAATGTTGTCCTCATGAACATGGGACTTGTCCTCCTCGCCGCTGGGGTGCTGGCTGGCTGGGCGTTGTATTCGCGGCTGGGCGAAGATTGGGAGGTCTGGTTGGGAGAGGAGGTTTTGCCGATGTGTGTGAGAGGCATGGCTGGCGGTGCAGCGACAGGACTAGTTGGGTATCTTGCCCTGCAGAACTACCTCCAAGGCATCGATGCGATGCACTGCGTGCTCTTTGGTGGCAGCTTAATGTCCTGCCTCATTCTCCTTTTTCACACTGCTCGTCCGCGGCTCTCGCTGGCACACTTCTCGCCAGCATCTATCCCACTTTCCTTGATCATCCACACAGCCGCCTTCCTGTCCAACTCCTTCACTGTTTGGGAAGACCGCATCATTCAGTTCTTGCTTCTATCCTCAATCGTGCCATCCGTGCTCGTCGGCCTCCAAGCTCCTACTGCCCGCCTACGCTACCGAATCCTTGGCTTTTCAGCGTTGTTCGCTGTCTGTACGAGACTGATGGCACTAAGCACTGCATGTAGGGAGGAACAGCAGTCATATTGCCACGTCACTTTCTACGCATCCTCATCTTCCTCACCTCCCCTGATCGCCCTAGTGCTCGGGTTACCAACAGCGATGGCATTGCCCTACGCGATTTGGCGCTTCCTGGCGATATCCGGGTCCGACGAGGGTGTGGCGAAACCATACCTTGGTTACTTTTTCGCCCCGTCTCTCGTAGCGGGGACTGCATTCTGGGTACTAGAGTGGGCCGAGGTGACCGGCACGCTTGGAGGCGGTATAAGGCTCTGGCGAACATGCATTGCATGGCTTGCTTTTGCCGTGACATGCATTTCTTTCGCCTTGTGGTGGGCCATTCCGCTGTGCCTGCGGCTCGTTACCGACGACGGAGTGGGCAAGGCGAAGCGAGAAGTGAAGATTCTAGGGTTCGCGAATGCTTATGGGGCACCGTTTTTGATCTTTTGGTGTATTCCGTTTGGGGTTGTGTATCTTTCGACTCAGCTGGCAGGTCAACTGGTGTTAGCTCTCGGCGCCGTGGCGCTTTTGGCGCATGTAGAAGTTCGCGATAGCGTGAGGGATGTGAAAGGGATGGAAATAGCATTCTCCTCGGCATCTAACCCCACTGAGGCGATCAACATGGATGTTGGGTCGATGCCGGTGATCCTCACACCAGTAACGCTCGCAGATATTGCGCCCTTTGCACTGCTAGGCCTGCATGCGTTCTTCGGGACGGGGCACCAAGCGAGTATCCCGTCCATTCAATGGAAGACCGCATTCCTTTTCACGTCCACCGTCACATACCCTTTCTCGCCTATCACGGTCATCCTCAATACCCTCGGCCCGCAGTTTATCTTCGCTACTGCGGTCCCACTGGTCGCAGCATGGAATGTCCCACCTCTCCCTGCGCCTGTTACTGGACACTTTGCCAGGGGGCAGTCACTTCGCGCCGGGCTCGGTGTGATGACTTGGGGCGCAACTCTGCTGCTGGGGGCGGCTGGAGGTGCTGCGCTGCTCAGAAGGCATTTGATGGTGTGGAAAATATTTGCGCCGCGATTCATGCTCGGAGGGGTTGGGCTGTTGGCAGTGGATGCGGGTGTACTTGTCGGTTTACTAGCATTCGAGAGGGTAAGGGCGAGGGTGGATAGCCTATTTGGCGGGGCTGTTGGAGGGAAGAGCAATGGGAAGTAAATGTACTGTTTCCTGCGAATTTTACAGTACCTTGGACACCCATTTCTACTCAGTATCTGGCAATGTTCGAGACCTAAATGCAGCCTGGTGTAATTTTTACGGCCTGGTGATTATTTCTGGTTGTGTCGCCGCCCTTCCAATTTAACAAGGAACCACGACCACAAAGCAGTGTACGCTTGTGGTCCCCAGCGATTCTTTCATACCTGAACCAAAGATTTGCACTCAAAAGTTGCTCAAGGGCAAGAATGGTCATTTCACAATCGCCAAATGCAACAACTGCGGTGACTCACTGATATGGCCGGCTCCAACATTGCCAGCTCCCTATCTGCAAGGTAAACTTATCGAAGGACGCAGTTACAATTTGACAAAATAGCATGGCTTGGCTGTGTTCAAGCTGTATTCTCCGGAAATCTCCCGGTTACTACCCTTCTCGACTCCTAGAACTACGCAAGCTCACACTCCGTGTCCCCCTTTTGGACCCAGACCTGAGCATTACGGTCAGAGTTCTAAAAAGAACACGCCACAGCTTACTCAAGCCCAGTCCTGCCATTCTCGCTTCATCAGCTGAATGAACTTCACAAGCACTGAAGAGTCAATGTGCAGGTGCTCGTGGGTGGAATTCATGCTTGTTTGAGGAGTGGAGGCTCTTGGAAGCCGGTTCATTGGAACCCATTTATTCAAACAGTGGTGCGGTGTAGGTTTTAGAACAGACGTTTCCTGAATAAATATACAATGTCTAATAAGAATGTACCCTGATCTTCGCTTTCAAATACCACAAAATTGATGTCTCAACGTAACCAAACCTGCTGCGGGTTAAATAAACACATCGCCACCAGAATTTTACTCCTATACTCGGTGAGTTTTAGTTGTGTCAAAAGAGAGTGGACACAACACCCACCTGAATGAAATCTCCCCGTCCCGGATAAACATGACCTATGAGCATCAACTAGTCCAGAAAGTCTCTGCCTTGCACCAAAAACCTGATATCGAGTCCCTGGTCACGAAGTTGACGTAGCTTTTTAAGGAGTGCTGGGTCCTCCTCGCGATAGGAGTAGAATCTCTGGGTTGGCTGGTAATAATTCGGCCGATCTTGAGACAGTAGCACATGACGAAGTCCTTGCGATGCACGAGATTGCAGAGCGTCGATGAAGGCAAGCATGTTGATAGCATATTTGCCACTGGCCGCATAATCGATCAAGCTGATGCTGGTTAAGGCAGGCAGAAACACAGTCGAAGACGTGGCGTTCTCATCGGGCACCGTGAAGGCGTCGATAAAATTGACACCAAGGGTGTCGCTCTTGCAGCAGTGGATATGAAGCTCGTTGAGCTTTGGCGTATTTTTCAGGAGATCGATAACGAGGTCGGATCCGCTGATGCCAAAGAGAAATACAGGATCGAAATGAATCACGAGCCTGCGCAAGGAGGTGGCTTGCGATACAAGTGATGTAAAGGCTAACCCACAGTTGACGCTATGGTCTGCGCCTAGGATGATGGCGATTTCAAGGCTTGCGAGCGCAGGCGCGAACAAGGCTTCAAGAAGTGCTGATGGGTCACTATGATGGTGGTAATCAATGCGCAAATGAGTCAAATTTGGCATATGAACGCCGCGAGGCACAACCACCTGAGCAGTTGACTTGGAACCAGATGTCACACTTATATATGCTGTTTGGACATTGGGTGTCAATGATAATATCCAAAGGTCTTGCCCTGTCTCGAGGTGGATCCGGCAGTCAAGGCGCCTCAATTGCTTCCATTGGAATGGTTGCAAGAGCAAAAGTGTGTGTTGGCCAACAAGTGGGCGACTGACGTTGTAAGCCAGATATGACAACTGAGGCGCATTTGCGAATATATCGAGCGCATTGTGGTCAGAAATACCATAGAGGTAAAGTTGCTGAAGGTTTGGGAGGTTGTTTTTGATAGGTGCAATGAGTGCCGGAGGAATTAGGTTCACATGCAAGTGTCGCCATAGCGCACAACTGGCTATCAACACTTGGAACATTGGCTGTGCTTTTTGCCAGGTGTACCCATACTGTCCATCTCTAACGGGGACCATGGGGAGTTGACGAATACACCGCCAACTGGCTAAAACGTTTCACAAACATAGCACCTAAATGGTTTTTTTGATGCCGACCGCTTAACCTTTGTTTGGCATGGTTGCGATATCGATCAAGCATTTTTGTACTAGACACTTTTTGATGCTAACATTAATCATACTTTAGCGTCAAGCATATCTCACACAATCATTTAACGGTGATGTCAATAAAGCCATCTTCTGAGCTCTTTTATCTATCATGCTAGCGTTGAATCTACATAGTCAAACAGATATGTCTTTCGAAGGTTTTAAGGTAGTCGGGGCCTTCTGAACATACACATCCTCCATTAAATTTCGCTAAGTCCATCGATTATGTCAGCACCTCGAAAGGAAAGTCGCGCAACATTCTTCTCCTTCCGTCGTGCTTCCGTCCCTCCACAACCATCCTTCATTGGCTTCCTTATCAGCCTCCTCACTTCGATACCGAATACGACCTTCAGGTTGGCCCACTTACATATAAGAAACAGCCGGTGCGTCACTTACTCGGTTGTAGGAACTTTCGCGGGGTTCAAAACCGCCAGCGTGTCACATGTGTAGGTTTGCGGGAAGGCGAGGATGTGCGTGGGGATGATGTGGAGCTCGAGACGAAAACATTGGGATGAGTAGTAAGTACCCGTCCTGCTCTTTCTCTTTCTGCCCTCCCATCTGCCTCACTTTGCTCCTCCTCACAGTCCGTGTCCCACCTAGCTCTGTACTCGAGTAAGCCCAACCAACCACTCGACTCGGAATGCCAACTGGGTCCATAAAGGTATATACCCTTCATCATCCACATTATCTAAACTTACCTCAATTCTTAAGGATCAATCTCTTCGAGCTCAACAGCATTCACTGGAAGAGATTGTGGGGATACAAGCTACATCGGTTTTGAGGGGTAGATTTTTAGGCTCGAGTTTAGATGTACTACAATAATTAGACACCTCCAATACAATAACATGGTTCCACCTCTTGCATGTTTGTATCCCGGGTCAATGCAATGTCAAATTAAATGCTACATACGGGACCAGAGTCTGGATGCTCGAAAAACATCGATAAATGACCTCAGCTCTACCCTCGAAGGCTTTCGAGGTCGATCCGACGTTGTGCATTCATTAGATGTTAAATCGATTCTCGTATTGTTTGTCAATCTGAGCTCAAATTACTGTGTGATAATCATTTGATCGGTGCCATATTTTCCGCAGCCACTTGACCTTGTAGAAACATTTTTTTCAGCATGCGGTGTAGTGATAGACAGCGGGCATAGTTTGGCGCGCATGAGCCACGTTGTCACCATAGATTCCAAGCCTCTTCTGTTGGTGCCAGAGGACAACACGATTGGAATGGCAGACCATAGTGCGGGTGTTTCGAGGGCTATGTCTCGCCAGCGCCGACAGACTCCTGTGATTTCCAAAGGGCCGTCCGTGGTCGAGTACCTGGTTTCGTCTCCCCACCCCGCCCTGAAGTGCATAAATATTCTGGCGTATACCTCGCTTGGCGCCCATCTTACAGGTGACAGCAGGTGTTCATGGGCCACCTTGTTCGATTTGAAGTTGTCCCGTTTGCGTTGAAGCTCGCTGAGTGCGCTCTTCAGGCGACAGATCTCGTCGTCCAGCGTCGATATCACGGTCGAGGAAGCTTCGATCGCGGCTCGAACGGTAATGATATGAGCTCCTTCAGCGTATTGATTGCCACTTAGCAAGGGCGGTAAGGGCGATGGTGGGATCTCAATATCTGGTCGTGTCAGCGAGTGACCGCAGTTGCCGCATGTGGGAAAGGACGGCGATGGTAGGGTCATGTTCGCTTGTGAGAGTACAATCGCTATGAGAAATGTTTGATGTCCGCGACGGTGGTCTTTGAGTTGGGCTTAACCAAGTTGATCAGGCAAAGTCAGGCGGCAAACACAGACGGTGACAGGCTGTTAGCGGCCCACAGGACCCCCTCTTTCGTTGAAGTGTTTTCCCACGCCTCATTCTGTCCTTCGACCGACGTCCACTTAATTTTTTCCTGCAATTGAATGAATTCCACCTTCATGGCTTGTCAGCACTTCTTGTGCGGAATGTGTTCTTGCAGCAACCTTGAAGGCCACCTTTCTGTCGCTCAGGACTGTATTATGTGACTCGGGATGCTGGAAATTTATTCGACCTCGGGAAACTCGATTTTCGAGCTTTCTGAGAGACCAATACATTTAGCACTTAGTCCTGGCGACTCCCCTCCTGTGTATCGGATCTTCCGGCGTGACCTCTTACTCTGAGAGGGAAACGTTTCTGTGCTTATGCTCACGTGAGCCGTGTAAGACCTACCCCAAGCTCTCACACCGTCAGGATTATCTGCGAATGTGGCTTTCCATTTAAATAAAACATTGCCCGCTGTAGTAGGCCATGCATCAAAGCCGGATGATTTTGACTTTTACTAGTCTTGATGAGATTTACTCTATAAATGTTTACATGCCGCCAGCCCGCCGACGTCTCATCGACTCCCACCAATCCCGGGCAATTTTTTCAAGGAACGTCCACTAGTCGATACTGCTTCTGCCTTCCACGAGCACCCCGACTCGAAGCCCCAGCCCACGAAGCCGGCGCAGCTCTCCGACGACCGTTTCATCTGTGAGGCGGAGCGCGGAGTGCAGCCGACCGTCAGTGGGCTGTCCAGGAAACCACGTCGCAGAGAGCTTTCTGGATATCACCACATCCCGAAGTCCGCGCGAGGCCCTGGATCGCAAAGCATCAGTCAGCGCGGACATGTCGACGTCCGGTCCAGAGGAATCCTCCAGGGTGATGCTGGTCAAGTGTGGCAGAAGCGAGGCTGGAGGCGCCGCGGCGAAGGCGGTGATAAACTCGGAGCACAGGGTGTCCCCGTCGCACCAGTTGAGGGTGAGCTCTCTGAGGTGGGGCGTGAGCTGTAGGACTCTGAGCACGGCGTCAGACCCAATTGTGATCGCGTCGTCCGCGTGCCAAAGTCGGGAACGAAGCGCGAGCGTGCGCAGTTCCGTGCATTGTGACAGGAACCGCGCAAGTGCAGGCGCGCAGTTCGGCCCGCATTGGAGTCCATATCGGTCTGAGATGCCGATTTCGAAGCTCGTGACCAAAGGCGTGTACAGCCTGCCGAGGAGTGCTGACGGGTTGCAGGTTGGATCATAGACTATATTCAAGTGTCGTAGTTGCGTCAGGTGGACAGCACGGGTTTCGCTTGTATCGGGTGTCGAGTCGCCATCATAACAGATATACAGACGTGCTGTCTGCAGGTTGTGAGTGGATGAGAGCATATTGAGACATTGTGCCGCGGGGAGGCTAGTTTCGCAATCCAGATGCCGCAGCTGCTCCCATCGGAATGGCTGCAAGAACGAAACAATATTGTGGGAATTATGTCCCCTGACACTGTTGACGAAATATGTCAAGGACGATAGCTGTGGTGCGACCTCGAATAAATCCCACGGATCGCCCTGGTTATAGTTGTTGCCGCCGGAGAGGGAGAGCTGCCGCAGATTCGGGAGAAGATATTTGACAGGCGCCAGGATCTGCCGCAGCTCATGTCGCAGCTCCATGTGCAGGTCCCGCCACTGCGTACAGCTATCCATCAGCACGCCCATCATCTTCTTTGCTGTATAAAATGGCGGACCCCAAACGCGGGCCCAAGCCGTAGGTGTCGATGCTGAGTGAAATGGACAGCGGGTGCGATTTCGCGCGCACGAGCCATGTCCTCAGCATATCCTCGATGTATGTGCTTGTGTCGTAACGGAGGCGAATTGGAATGGAAGACCATAGCGGGGCCATGCCAAGAGCGATGTTCCGCCAGTGGCGGCAGACGCCTGTGAGTGCCAAAGGGCCAGTTTTGGCAGAGCACTTGGCGTTGCGTCCCCACCCGGCTCTGAAGTACATGAATATCTCGACCAGGATATCACTTGGTACCCGTCTAATGGGCGCCAGCAGACCTCGATGGGCTACCACGTACGACGCGAGAGTAACTCTCTTGCGTCGAAGCTCGATAAGTGCGCCCTCCAGGCGACCAATCTCATCATCGAGCACCGATATTTTCCTCGAAGAAGCGGTGATTGCGTCGCGGATCATGCCAATCTGAGCGCCTTCAGCGGAGTGATTGCCATCGAGGAAGTGCGGCAAGGGAGAGGGTGGAATATCAATGTCTGGCCGCGTCAGCAAGTGACCGCAGTTACCGCATTCAAGTTTGCGGGTGCACATGCCCTCCTTTGAGAGCTGAATTAGCTGTATTTCCTGAAATTAATACATCGAAGCAACTGAAGCAACATACCTTGGCGACTTCTGCTCAAATCCAAGTGATAATGAGCTGTTGAAAGTTTAGGGGCTCAACGCGTGATTTCGACGATCGGGCGATGCTCAAGAGAGAAGGCTTATGAGAATCTATGACCTCGATAGATGGAGAAATTAGAGCCTGTTTCTTCTCGCCCTAGAGCTGTAGTAGTTTAGTTCCAGGAGGGAAATGCAGATGAGCAGCAATATTACATAAATGAGCCGCATGTTGTTAGGTGACAGTCCACGAAAGGCAACGTCTTCCCAGCCTCTAAATTCTCCAAAGTGTGCCGAAGCCACGCACTGGTGTCACAGTTTCATCCGTCCGTCATGTCCTCTCAACATTCCAGCTCCCTAGCCCAGCGCTGCACGGCCTTCGTAGCGGAGAACAAAAAGGTTGTCATTATTGGCACAGCAGCCGTCGCCATTGCCGCTGGTGGAGCCGCCTATTATGCCTCGACGTCCCGCGGCCCCGGTGGAGCAGACGGCGACGAGCGCAAGTCCAAGAAAAAAGGCAGCAAGTCCTCCAAGTCGAAGCGCAAGACCGTCAGAGATCCCGACGGCCCCCTCCTTGAGGAGATTACCCCGAAGGTCGAGGAGGAGGAGGAGGGTGAGTGGTTCATGTTTACCAGCACTGCGCGTTGGAGATTGACGAATGCACACAGATGATGCGGGGCTCACTCCTGCGCAAATTGAGTTGCTGCCATTCGAGGTACGTGATCCTCTCAACGTCGAGCATATGTATGTGCTGACTGCTCTTATAGGACCGCGCCTCCATGGCCGGGTCGCTCAAGGCGAAGGGTAACACTGCATACCAGCAGCGCAAATTTGCCCAGGCTGCCGACCTATACACGCGTGCGATCGAGGTCACCCCAAAACCCGAACCAGTGTTCTACAGCAACAGGGCAGCATGTACGTGTCGTGTTCCATGTCTCGCGGGAGACCGCGCCTAATTGGTATGAAAATAAAGGCTACGTGAACATGTCTCCACCAAAGCACGACCTGGTCGTTGCCGACTGCGACTCCGCACTGGCGCTGGACCGCAACTACGTCAAGGCGCTGAACCGGCGCGCGGGTGCGCTGGAGCAGCTGGGGCGCTACGAGGAGGCCCTGCGCGACTTCACGGCGGCCACCATTCTCGACAAATTCCAGAACGAGAACGCGGCACAGGCAGTGGAACGCGTGTTGAAAAAGCTCTCGAGCGAAAAAGCGACGGAAATACTGGCAGTGCGTGCTCGTCCCACCCCCTTTGCCCAGCGCTTGTTGATACTGACGATGGACGCAACAGACTCGCGAAAGCCGGCTGCCATCGTTCACCTTCATCTCCGCGTACTTTGCCGCGTTCCGCACACGTACGCCTTTCGTTTCTCAGCCAAGTCGCGTCGCTCACCCTTCTTAGGACCCACACCCGCCCTGCCGGAGGAGCCCTCCCAAGGTGACAACACGCTTATCCTCGGCCTAGAGGCCCTCGCCGCGTCCAACTACGCCCACGCGCTCACCCTCATCAGTGAGTCACTCGAGCAGGGCGTGTCCTGGGACGTCGGCAGGGCCGAGGCGCTCAACCTGCGCGGCACGTTCAAGTTCCTCACGGGGGACATCAACGGCGCGAAGGAGGACCTGTTGGCCAGCATCGAGCTCGTGCCCGGGTTCACCCAGAGCTTGGTGAAGGTCGCGAGCGTGCACATGGAGCAGGGCGACCCGGACCAGGCCTTCGAGTGCTTCGAGGAGGCGATCAAGCACAATCCCAACGACCCCGATATCTACTACCACCGCGGCCAAGGTGCGTTGCGCGTTTCCGGTCGCTCTCGTGCTATGTGACGGCATACTGACCCTCGCGCCCGCAGTCCTGTTCATCATGAACGAATTCGCGCAGGCGGCGGAGAACTACACCAGGTCGACCGAGATCGACGACCAGTTCGTGTTCAGCCACATCCAGCTTGCCGTTGCGCAGTACAAGAGCGACAACCTCGCGAACAGCATGGCCACGTTCAGGCGGACGCTGAAGGCGTTCCCCACCCGGAGCGAGCCGCAGAACTACTACGGTGAGCTCTTGCTCGACCAGCAGCGCTTCCAGGATGCTGTGGAGAAGTTCGACCGGGCTATCGAGCTCGAGAAGGAAAAGTACGTGATTGACCTGAGGTTGAGTCGGGACAAAGCTGATGAGTGCGTGGCAGGCCTCCTCCAATGAACGTCCTCCCCCTCGTCAACAAGGGCCTCGCGGTGTACCAATGGAAGCAGGACATCGGCGCCGCAGAGAGCTGCTGCGAGGAGGCCCTCCAGATCGACCCGGAGTGCGAGGCGGCGGTGGCCACGCTCGCCCAGCTCAGTCTGCAGCAGAGCAAGATCGCGCGGGCGGTGGAGATGTTCACAAGGCAGGCGGAGCTGGCGAGGAGCGAGCCGGAGCTGGTGAATGCGTTGACGTATCAATATGTAAGTCTGCTTCATCTTCCTGAAGGAGGAACGTCAACTGACATGTTGTTGGGTGTAGGCGTCGTATTCGCAGATGGAGTTCCTCAACGCATACCCCGAGCAGGCAAAAGCGCTCAACCAGATCGCGCGCGGGATGATGTGAGGGGCGTTACCTATGGACTATGAACTACTTAATAGGCCAGGAGAGGATAGACATTGGTTGCCACTCACACATTTTCATTCTTTTAGCCACCGTAATGTTTTATACTAATATCTTTTGCGCAATCACTACTCTGGCATATCCTATCCATGTGGAACCTTCATTGCGCTGACTGCTCTTTCACACTCTGTCGGTGCTTCAGCATTGGCCGATCTGACAAGGGACAAACGCGAGGCTGACAATTTGAGGAACGAGCAGAGGCCGAAAAAGGAGGGACAGCTCTAAGTTTTAGGTCACGACGGTTCGCTCAGGCTCAATGCCTGCCATGGCCATCGACTTCGGCCCCGCAGGCAACGCAGTGAAAAATAATCTTGAATCGGAGACGCTTGGCATTCCTTATCAGATACCGATCGCGACGCTCCCATATGGGTGACTGGACGTCGGAAAAACAAAAATCATCATGTACCACCACCTGCAAGGCCCTCGCGGGGGTTACCACACGCGTCTCGCGACTGTTCTGCTTTTCTCTGGGCCTAGCGGTAACCAGCAGCCATTACCGGAAATAGTTACAGTGCAAGAGACCTTCGGCGGCCTGCTAGTATCAAGTGTTCTCTCCCCCGAAAACCGAGGAACAGCATATGCGCAGCACCTATTGCGTCCTAGCGATACCTGATGATATCTATTCAGACGGCCGCCGTGTCCCGGTTTTCGGAATCCTCACCATTTCCCTCATTTTTGCCTGTTGCCCCGTGCCCTACTCACAGCAGTCATGCAACCGATTTTCGGATGGCCTGCCAGTCTTGCCTGTGCCACCGCGCCATACTACCTGCAGCCATGTTAACGCTTCCCGCAGCAATCCCATAAGTATGTGCCAGGTTCCCTGGCAATCATTCACAAAAACGCCCTCCCAAAAACACTTCACCATGAAGATCAAATCCCCAGTGTCCCTCGCCGTCGCCTTCATCAGTGCGGCGACATTGTGCTTGGCGTCGCAGTCGCTCAACTCCACCTGCACGCTCAGCTACATTGGTTCTCTCGTCTCTGCATTCGATAACCTCGATGCGGTCACCTACCACCTCGACAACATCACCGCGGCTATCGTCAGCAACTACACGGCAACTCCAAGTTCCATGGGCCCCATGTTTCCTACCACCTCGGGTCTCGAATTTTGCAACGTGACCCTGTCCATGTCGCACGACAACCTAGACGATAACGTGAGTTCAACTTTGACCTCGCATAATAAAGCGGTGCACTGGTTGACTGAGCCCGAGCAGATCCTGATGAGTTTCTGGCTCCCCGCCACGGAAGGCTTCAACAACCGCTGGCTCACCCTTGGAGGGGGCGGGTGGTCCGTTAGTGGATCCAGCAGTCAGCCAGCTGGTGTCGCCTACGGCGCGGCCGCGGGTATCACCGATGGAGGCTTTGGCGGGTTTTCCTCCTCCCTCACCGCCAACCTCCTGTCGCCCGTCAATGGAACCATCGCCTGGTCCCGACTCGAGAGCTTCGCCTACCAGGCCATCCACGAGATGACGGTCACCGGCAAGGAGCTCACCGCCGCATTTTACAATCTGACGGACGACGCGCTCAAGTCATACTACATGGGCTGCTCCGAGGGCGGGCGCGAAGGCCACATGTCCACCCAGCGCTTCCCACTCGACTTTGACGGCGTCATCGGCGCCGCTCCTGCCATGTACTTCCCCATCATGCAGCTCGCCCAAGGCTGGCCCAACATCGCCATGGCCCAGCAGAACCACTGGCCGAGCCCGTGTGCGCTCCGCGCCATCCAGGAGGACTTCATTTCGGCCTGTGACAGTCTTGACGGTATCACCGACGGCGTTGTGTCCCGCACCGAACTCTGCACATACGACGCCTCGGATAGTGTTGGACATACTTGGTCCAATTGCACCTCGAGCGGCGCCCCGGGAGCCCCGGCATCCGGATCCGGAGCCCCGACGAGCGGGACCATCTCCCAGGCGGATGCGGATGTGGTCAAAGCGATCTACAAGGGCGCTTTCGATAGCAATGGCAATCAGATCTTCTGGACGTACCGCCCCGTGACCACGCTCAGCGTCGAAGCCGGCGTCCAGTGGAACAATGCCACACAGTCGTACGGCCCGGGCGACAACAACTTCTTCGGCACATACTACCAAAACCTCGTGCTGAAAAACACGGTCGCCCAAACGGTCCCCTATGGAAATATCACCGTCGACGACGTCTACCAGCTCATGCAGGACGGCCTTCAGGATTATGGCTCCTGGACCGAGACGACTTGGCCAGATCTCACTGATTTCCAAGCGCGTGGCGGCAAGCTCATCCACTGGCACGGCGAGGCCGACACCAACCTGTTTCCCGAAGCGTCCGCCCACTTCCACGAAAAGGTCCGCCAACATATGTTCCCCAATGCCAGCGGCTATGACGAGATCCATGATTTCTACCGCTTCTTCCTCGTCCCCGGCGCCGCCCACTGCTCCGTCAATTCCTACCAGCCCGACGGACCGTTCCCGCAGTACGCACTGCAGCAGCTCATTTCGTGGGTCGAAGACAACATTGCCCCGGCCTACCTAAACGGGTCAAAGGAGGACGGGTCGAGCTCACAGGACAAGATATGCTTGTGGCCAGCCCGGCCCTCTTGGGACGAGAATGGTGCCTTCTCGTGCGTCGACGACGGCAATACGGCGGAGGAGTTTATCCACCCGCTCAACGGTTGGAAAGTCGACTACTGAGACGCGACTGTAGGGTATTGGTACGAGGCGCAATAATAACAAGTGAATCGTTAGTGATATTGGCTCGGTTTCCATGTTTGTGGAATGAATTAATTCATTGAAATGGAAAGAAAATGGGAAAGCAAGGGGGTGGATCCTGGTATCTATCTGCCCGTCCTGGTAGCACTCTGTGCATCCACCAGCTCACGCAGTATTTAGGGTACCTCATATGTCAGTGACAGCCACATTCATATTTTTTTTTGCCGTCTGTGGCGCGCAACTTGCGCGCAACTGCAACACAGCAAAAGCAAAATTCCGCTGGGTGAGATTTGGTAGGGTACTTTACATATTATAAGAGGGTGCATAAACAGGTCTACAGGCTGCTGCAAGTTAGTGCATGGTAATCAGTGGGCAAGTAAGGAAGGTACTTAAGCACCTTGAGGTGACCCTCAAGGCGCCACGCAAGGCGGCAGGGGCTGCGACCTCGAGGTCACCTTAACCTCACCTCCCGGCAACACTATCGTAAATTAAGAAATGCGTACGCCTAATGGATCTCAGTTGTTGCCTCACCTTTCTGTTTCATAAGAATATAAGGGTTCTGATTTAGCAATCAACAATCACATAAACGAGTCTGTAACATCGATAAGTACATAAAGTAGACCAAGTTTCACCACTCTTCCTCAGAACCCCCACCATGTCTACATCCACTGAGACTCCTTCCCCAACTATGGCCACCCCTCACGGCGCGTTCTCCGAGTCCTCGGTCACCCCCGCCGTAGAGCCTGTCGTTCTCGCAGACACCGACGCCCCTACGCTCCCAGGGCCCAGCGATGCTATTAACCTCACCCTCATCAATGACTCAAACCAGCTTGAGGCCCGTCGGCGTCAACAGCAGGCTGCATCCCGCCGATGCGAGTGGGTTGCGAAGGTTGCTGCAAGGATGATTCAGCGTATCCGGTTGACCGATGCGGAGACCAGTCACCTCGCGGGGTGGTATCTGGAGGCGGTCCTTGAGAGAGACAATGCTTAGTGCCCAGGCGAGTACCACCACTTTCGCTCTTTCCTGCTTGGACTGAGCATAAATCTTGTTTCGTAGACACAAAACATAAAAATGCACAGTCCGACCAGAGCCTCATGCTCTACTCAAACCCCTCTTCCGTCTGCGGAAATACGAAATCAGCATAACATGCGCTCTTTCAACTCGCCAACCTTGGTTTCTATGATTTGGATATTTGCTACCTTAGGATTTCTATCTCATATGTCTGCCAATGCCAAGATTTCCACAGTGCGATGCTGCTTTCAGCTCCACGGCCGATGTTTTGACGAAGTGTAGGAAGAAAATGGAATCATAATGAAGTGAGAAAATGACTGATCTTTGTGGATCATCTGATTTGTGGCTCGATCACGATCTTGCGGTACTTATTTAATGCCGCCGTTTCAAATAACCGAACCTGCTCGGTGACACCAGTGCACCACGCCACCCTTGGCAGCAGTTGGTAGATGGTCAGTCTCGAGGGCATATTTCTATGTTACAACAAATGTGGCCTTCTTTGGGCGATGTTCTGATGTTCGAGTTTGTGGTTTTGATTTAGCTGCTCATGCTTTGAGAAGGGTACGGAGGGTCGGGAGTACGCTATACCCCGCTGGGGTGTAAGCATAGCATCATGTTGTCCTTGGGAAGGGGTGGGGACGCATTTTTCAGGTGTCAAGACAACTGCAGACACTGCATGAGTAACCACTACTTGCTCTTTCCTGCGTGGACTGAGCATAAATTGTGTTTGGTAGACACAAAACACAAAATACACAAAGTCCGATCAGTGTAGTCTCCCGATGGCAAACACCAGACAATTTCGATCGAACCTGCGTGAACTCCGGATATCCTTGTCTGGCGACCAGTGCTTCATGCTCTACTCTCAAACCCATCTTCCGTCATCATCAATGTGAAGTCAGCATATCATCCGCTCTTTCTCGCCAACCGTATTTTCCCCGTCTTGCTCCCCAGACTTCGTTTCTATGATGATGTGAATGTTCGTTACCTTAGGATTTCTATCTCGAATGTCAGCCGATGCCAAAATTTCAACAGTATCATGCCGCTTTCAGCTCCATGCCGTCCATGTCCGATGTTTTGACGAAGTGCAAGAAGAAGAAAGTGAAGTGAGAAAATGACTGATCTTTGAGGATCATCGGATTTGTGGCTCGATCCGGCTCGATCTTGCGGCACTCACTGCCGCCGTTTCAAATACACCGAACCTTACCTCACTGCTGTGGCAGCACGCATGTTCAAATTCAACTTCCTTTATGGTGGCGGTTCGCTCACTGAAATCATTCGTCCTCACTCTCACCACACCATCAGACATCGTCTGTGCCAGTAAAAAATTATGCAGTTGGTACAGCCTAATTTGAGGTAAAAGAAATAGCCGCATCGTGCCATCTGCATCCTCTTCCAAGTTTGATTCTTCCCGCTCCAGTGCCCTCAAATCGTGACCGGCGTGCTAGGCTGCTTATCCCCGTGATCAGCCAGGTCCAAATTAGTCCCTGTGATAATCACATCGAGAATTTGAAATGCAGCAGCGTTGTGGCGTAAGAAGACGAACTCGTGTCACGTGCTGCCATACCGCACGGTAGTAGCTACTAGCACAGCTTCAGCTTGACTTAAAACTACCACTGCCACAACACTACACTGCTCTTCGCTTGTTCTTTGTCTAGGAATAGGTTTCACGAGCCATTGACGTAGAATTCATGCACAGCCCACGAGGTCGGCATTCATTGAGGCTGATGATCATGTAAAGGATCGCTCGGCTCCAGAAAAATCAGCCCGAGCAGCCCAGCCAAGCGGTTTCATAAGCTCGCTGCTTGAGTGAGGCCTTGAGCGCACATTGACAGCGCGCAGATGACTTATATAAAGTGTTTGACAAAACTCGAGATCTAACCAATATCATCCCCTTCATCCCTTCGACATCATTCTCATTTTCATCATGTATTCGACGGTTTCTATTGGATTGGCTCTCTTCTCGCTCTTGGCCTCCGTCTCTGCTGCACCGGCCTCTACCACCGCAGCTTTGGTGGGAAAACTAAGACTTGCACCGACCGCGAATGACCGATTGGCCTTGCTAAAAGACGAGGACGTAAGTATTAACCATCACTGCAAAGTCCCATGTTGCTCATATGAAGTCTATGCAGCTCGTGTTTGACTTCCTGACAGCCACCTCTGGCGTTGTGACAGGTGCAGCGGGACACACAGTCGAGGCTTCGTCTGCAAACTTCCCCGCAGTCGTTGGCAACGGCGTTGCAATGAGTCAGTCCCATCCCATTTAAACCCAGGCGTACACTGAAACTGACCTCGTGCGACTGCAACTTACAGCCATCGGATTCCTCGGGCCCTGTGCGATAAACACACCGCACACGCACCCCCGCGCAACAGAGATCAACTTCTCCGTCAACGGCACCCTGCGCACGGGCCTTCTCACCGAGAACGGCGCGCGCTTCATCGTGAACGATCTCCCCGCAGGCTCTGCGACCGTCTTCCCCGCGGGTGCAATCCATTTCGAGATGAACACCGAGTGCACGCCGTCAACGTTCGTTGCGGCGTTCAATGATGAAGATCCTGGTGTCGACAGTCTCGCGCAACGATGTGCGTCCCTTTTCCTGGCGCATCATATTATATCTTAGCTAATACCTTTGCCTATCAGACTTCGGTCTTCCCGTCGACATCGTCGGCGCAGCTATGGGCGGACTCGGTGCCACCCAAATTGAGGGCTTGGAGGCCAAGATCCCAGACAACATCGCGGTACGTGCCATTCGGCTGGAAAAAGCTAATAATGCTTGGGACTGATTTCCGATGATGCGATTAGGTCGGCACAGCCGAATGCTTGAAGCGCTGTGGGCTCACGGCCCCCTCCACGCAACCGACGCTGCAGCGCCAGCCGCGGGTAGCTGGGAACGCGTTCCCTTAAGTTGCCACTGCCACTGCGAATCTGTTATTTCTAGCAGGGTTTGGGGATACGTTAATTTTGGGACGTTGCAATACTTTTGTTTTTTTTATTACAGTAGGCACCTCGCACGTAATTATTAATATATCGAACTTTGCTGTATCCAACGACTGAAGTCTGTGTGCTTGAATGGACAACAGAAAGGAGACATTATGTACTAATAAGGGCGGCGTAAAGACAACATTAACAATTATAAGGAAGTAACGTATAATGCTCTGGGATGGTACATTATAGTGGTATAGATCAAGACGCGTGCGTTGAGCCAGTCGTTACTTGGCGTTCTTCTTGCTTTTGATCGCCTTGTTCTTCCCGCCGGCGGAAAATATATTCGAGCTTGAGGGAACTGCGTTGAGCGGCAGGCTTCGCCTCAAGGTTACAGTCGGGACTAGTTCTGTGGTAAGCGCGCTTGGGCGGTGATCTGAGGGACAATTATTCTTGGCTTGAACCCCAGATGCTGTAAGTGCTGAGGCTATACTCATTTCAATGTTGTTCCTTGCTCCCTTCTTCGTGCATCTGGGAGTGGGGGTGCGCAATAAGTTATAGATTAGCGAGAGTTTTAGAACAAAACGCACCTCAAGGTAAGGGTTGCGAAGTGGTTGAGAAAGGGTGGATTATCGTCGCTCATTTGTTTGAGACTGCCTGACCAATTCGAGTGGCCCACCGACCGAGAGCCGTCACGAGGGTTGGACGAGGGTTAACATCGAGAAAGGGATCCGTGCAGGGTCCCGACGCCGCGTCAGTGGCGGTGATGGGCTCTGACAGGGGCGCAGATATCATTGAAGACGGACAGCCAAATGCTGCTTCGTCGATCATCCTAGCTTTTTCGATAGCTTGAGCCAGCTTCTCGGCCTGTCGCTTCCGCGCGTCTTTCAGTAGCCTGCGCAGGGATTGCTCAGGATATCGTACACACGATGAAAGAAAGAATTCATGCACTCACTGTTGTACAATTTCGATCTCTTGGAAGAAGTCTTGTGGGTCATACAGCTCCTGTACATCGGTAAGATCATACGACATGTGGACCCAGGGCGTCTTGTCACGTAGACCCTGTGTTACCACAACTGTGGCATACTCTTCAGCCCCAGATGGCACAGATCCACTAGATGTGGGACTGTCGCCTGCTAAAGCTTTATCGATGAAATCTGATTGACGCTCGTAGTCTAGAGCGCATGCCAGGGCGAGGCGCATGCGCTCCTCCTTGCACAGGAAAGTGGCAAGGGCTTCGTCCGCCAGCGCAGCGCCCACCCGCAATATGACTCTGTCAAAAGCTGCATGGTAGGCATTTGCCCATGGTATGGCGGGAATAGGTTGGAGGGGTGCTCGAGAAGGATGGTCTGTATTGGGGAATACAGGGATGCACATATCAGACGTGAAGAATTCCTCTGGGCGAGCTCGAGGAAGACCAGGGCGTAGCATGCGGACCTGGAAGGCTTGGATTGGGATCGGCTCGATATCATGACCATCTCGCTGGAATCAATATGAGCTATGTTTTCCGCGCGAATAAGTTGAAACAGAACACGCACTCTGCCCACAACGAATCCAACGTAAGTCTTTGCAGACAATTTTTCAGCCGCAGAAGTAGCCTCCTCGTCCTCCACAGATGCCACGCTCTTGACAGGATCAAGCTTGATAGTCACATACGAACTGCGGGCAGGGAATGGTGTCTCGCGGGTGCCCGTCTCTGGGCATTCTTTCTGGGGAGATCCACCGTCGATTTTATGGGACATTTTTGGGAAGCGAGGCACCTGACGAAGGATAGAGGAGTCGGCAGTGACGGTGCTGTAACTGGTAGAAGAAAGCAAGGTTGTATTGTAGGACTAACAACAACGCTGGAAATTTGGAGCGAGAGCACGTCAATACGCCGTCTACAGGTGTGCGGCCCCTAGGTAGTCTCCCGAGGGCAATCGCCAGATTTTGATCGAACCTGCGTAAACTCCGGATATTCTCCTGGGCTGAGTTTGAAATTTGGTTATGTACGTAATACGACCAAACAATGTTGCCACAATCACGCCAGTTGCGTGAAATCTGGGCGTGCCACACACTAGAGTGTATTTGAAACCACTTTTTTGGTTACGTTTTTCATGAAACTGAATTGAAACTGAATGGATGGAGTGCCAAAACATAAGCAAAAAAGTGGTTTCAAATACACTCTACTGTAAAGGTTGCTTGTATATTACTTTATCGATAGGTTAATTACATTATAAATATTACAATCCGATGTGACTTGTAGTTGCTCAAGCGCTCAAGCGCTCAAGTCTGAGACCATCTGACCTGAGTATAACCGGCTGACGGTCTGTCAGATCTGTCAGACCTGGGATGCGTTGATTTTGGGACGTTGCAATGATTATGTTTTTTGTTGTTGCAGTAGACACCTTGCACGTAATTATATATATTCAACTGTGCTGTATCAAATGACTGAAGTCTGTGTGCTTGGCAGGACAGTAAATAAAAAGATTATAAGGAAGGAGATATGATGTACTAACAAAGACGACGTAAAGACGACATTAACAATTATAAGGAAATAACGTATAATCCTTTATGATGGTATATTATAGTGGTATAGATTAAGACGCGTGCGTTGATCCAGTCGTTACTTGGCGTTCTTCTTGCTTTTGATTGCCTTGTTCTTCCCGCCGGCGGAAAGGGTAGTATTCGAGTTTGAGGGCACCGCGTTGAGCCGCAGGCTTCGTCTGAAGGTTACACTCGGGACCTCTGATTGATCCTCAACTGCGATGCGGCGCCGCTTGCAACCCCGGCTACCATTTCCATCTCCCTCCACCGAGTGGCCGTCTCCCCCAACCTCAAATTCCTCCCCTTCCTCCCGCTCGCGCTTCTTCTTGTTATATTTCTCCACTGCATCTTGGGGAATCCGGATCGTGGCTGATTCCGGTGTGCCACAGGCGGATTCGCGCCATACCGCAATGTACGGGTTGTGGGATGAGACGTACCGCTGGTACTTGGGTGGGTGGACCGGCATCGGGGACATCATGGAATATTGGGCGTGCGGGGATGGGACAATATTCATATGGCCACGTTCATCTGGCTCTGGGTGCATTTTAATAACGGCAGGCATCCCGCCATCCAGTAGGGCTTCAATTGAATTTGGCAGAAGAGCAGGCATGGGCGAGATGGGCGAGAGGCGGGAATGCGCCACGCTGTCCGACTTCACTTCCCACTTCCCCCCATCAGGCACTGCACCATGTTCGCACAGTAGACCATTTGGACGGAATGTGAGGCTGGCTGGCAGATTCGAGTCGAGCCCGTGATCGCTGACGTTTACAGCGAACGGCGTGCTAAAATTAACGTTCAAGTTGCTCGTGGGTGCGACCTCGATCAGCGGTACCACTGGGACCCCGTTCACTTGACACAAGATGGGCAATTCCGAAAAATAGTTGTCATCAATATCAATGATTTCAGTTATTTGTGGTTGGAGAGTTCTGTGCGAGAACGATCTAGTTAGTGATGATACAAGACGACAGACAAGACTTTTTTGCGTACTCGACTGCTCGATGGAAATTCTGAATGGTATCCTTCACTGAAATATGGCAGTGTTCTAGTGCCGCCAGAGGTCCCTTCAAAGTCCTGAACACGTCCATCTTTGCCCGATGGTCGTCCATGAAGATTTGGATGTGGTCTTCCAGCTCTTCCGCTATGCGAAGAAGGGAAGCAATCTGATCGAGATAGTCACCAGGACATGTATGGGAGGGATAATCAAGAGGGACCTTAGAGGATGAAGCGTGAGGGGGCGTCATGGTTGTGAGAGACGATGTTGAGGTTTGATGTGATGGTTGAGAAGGATGTCGAGGATATTTATATGCGCCAGGGGATCCATGGCAACTTGGTACAATAGGGCCCATACCTCGACGTATCCTCGATCGGAGCGCACCTTGGACTGTGCACAAAACAGGAAACAAGGCGCAATTGTTGCGTACCAGTGATGGGCATTGCTTTACTTTCCTCAAACAAGGCGACTGAGGCATTGCGTCGATATAACATAAGGCAAGATTTGGCATTGCTGAAGAGGTTGTTTTCTTCGATAGCATGGCGAGAACAATAAGAAGAGAATAAGGATATGCCGCCATTAATAGTATCATTATGGGTACTAGTGGCTCAGGCGACAGTGACTCAACTCGGAAGAAAGGGGGTATCCTGATTTGGCACTGTGGAAACTTATTGTGGCGAAGATCGCCAATAGTCAACCGTCACGCGTCACGGTCAACATTCAACAGCTCGCTTCTAAGACAGCCTAATCTCATGCTCACTTTCACTCCTATCAATACATGTCAAAATGACACTGGGAGCTCCCCTCTCCGCATTACACTCACCCCACTACGCGCATGGTAGGAGAGAGCGGTTACCGTATCTTGACCGTGCACATGCACATACCAAAGGCAACTTGCCAACGGCTACAAGTCTGACACCACCTGGAACGGAGCATTTTCTCTTGCTGATGTGGCTTTAGTATTTACAGCTTGTATCCGTTTCACAGTGATCCCGTATTCTGTCCCTGGAGTCTGGATAGAGCATCGGCCGCTCGGTCGGCCGTCCGCTCAGCTCCGAACTTCGATTCTCCCCATAGATTCCCTTTCGACTACCACCCCTGTGCATTCCGAAGCCTCCCCACACGGGAATGTCCTGCGGCAGGTCCCTTATAATCGTGGCTCCACACAAGGACCTAGCGATCAGTTGGCTCATCCCACATCTACCATGTCAATCGGCGTAGCTCTCGTTACCGGAAGTGCGCAAGGTATCGGTCGTGCTATCAGCCTCAGACTTGCCGACGACGGATTCGACGTCGCTGTGAATGACGTACCGAGCAATCAGCCAGCCCTGGATTCGCTTGTTGAGGAGATCAAAGCAAAAGGGCGGAAGTCAGTTGCGGTACCTACGGATGTTACCCACGAGGAGCAGGTGAAAGAGATGGTGACAAAGGCGGTCAAGGATCTTGGAGGACTGGACGTTGTGCGTGGATCTTTGTGTCGCTTCCACTCCCAGTTCACCCTCTGACATCGCCTTAGATGGTAGCGAATGCCGGAATATGTCAATACACTGGCCCTGTTGTCGAGAGTGCGTGTCATCTGCCGCTTTATCTTCCAGTAGAAAACTGATACCACACTCTCTAGCCACTGTTGAAAACTGGGACCGCCATTTCGACATCAACCTCAAAGGTGTTTTCTTCTGCTACAAGTACGCCGGGATACAGATGGTCGCGCAGGGCCGGGGTGGGCGTATTATTGGCGCGTCATCTGTCGCAGGCAAACAAGGTTTGTGACGATTTGTTGAGCAGAGCATACGTATGTCTGAGGATGGATTAGGCGGTCCGGGGCTAAGTGCCTACTCTGCAAGTAAATTTGCAGTACGGGGGCTCACACAGTCCTTGGGTACGTGGCCCTGCAGATGCTTGACAAGGCTTACTAAATACGTGGCACTCGTAGCTCAAGAGCTGGGCCCACAACGAATCACAGTGAACACCTACGCTCCCGGCTGCGTCGACACCGCAATGAGTAAGGAAAATCCCAGTTTTTCACAGGGAACGTGCTCAAAAGACTCTAAATCTAGTTCACAGTATCGACGCTCAATTCGCCAATGAGTTGGGGCTGGAAGTAGGCGCCACAATTGCTAAATTCAATGCACAGAATGCGATGGGAAAACCAGAAGATATTGCGAGTTTAGTGTCCTATATAGCCTCGAAAGAAGCCCACTTCATCACCGGACAGAGCGTAAGTTTCAGGCGCCACTGTGGCTGGTTGTGAATTTTGTCGAAACTGAGTTATTTCACAGATATCTCCGAACGGGGGGATGCACTTTGATTGACCATTTGTGTGAAGTATGTGGTGGCAATATTACGAGATCCGCGAGACTCAGAGGGAACTAAGGAATTGATTTTTTAAACTTTTACCTTGTTATCATTCATGCGCCATATACTTTACACTCTGCAGCAAAACGGCTCAGGCGAACCGTGGCGAACGCATGGTCCAGGATCGTCACTAGCAAGTTTGAATGTCTGGGGTGTTTGGTACACTGCCAGTACAGTCAAGGTAACAAGCTAGGCGGCACGGTTAATATTTGTACTCGTACTTCCGCATCCTCTTGATAGGTGTCGGTAGTGTCGTACTCCATCGACCTCGGCGAAGCGACACCCATGGGACGCGTACTCTGCGGGGCCATTCATCTCAAAATTCCACAGGACAGAAACATACCCGTCTACGTGCATCCGTCTACAACAATGTAAAGTTCTAGAGACTGGCATATCCTCTCAGTGGATCCCGGAATATGCCAGGGATTATGCCAGTCCTTGGGCTCAACCTCTACAAAACATCTACACTTCTAGATCTAGCGTCCCGAACCACTCCAGCTTCCCGACACAAGCGCAAAAACACGCCGTCCTCAGAGTCTGCTCGCCGCGTCCGCAAATGGGTAGTCGGTGTATCCGGCGCCGGTGAAGTCGCCGGGGATGTAGTACGTCTCGCGGTTCCCCAGGGTCAACGGGATGTCCTCCTTGAGCCGCGTCGGGAGGTCCGGCTGCGCGCCCACATCAGCAAACGGAACGAATAACGAATAACGAATAACGAATAACGAATAACGAATAACGAATAACTGATAATTGAGAGGAACCACTCACGTTCGCGATGTACGCGCGCCCGAACGCGACGAGGTCGCCCTGCTCCGCGGCGTCGAGCGCCTGCTGGCGCGTGTACCCGCCCGCGCTGATGACGCGCGTCGCGCCGCCGGCCGCGCGCGCGATATCGCGGATGAAGTCGTTCTGCTCGTGCGCGGCGACGTCCGTGCGGTCCGACACGCCGCTGACGCGCGGCTCGACGGCGTGCACGTACGCGAGTGTGGGGTGCGCGGCGAGGAGCGCGGAGACGAGGTGCGCGAAGGTTGGGATCGGGTCCGCCATGCGCATGTCTGTATATTAAATTTGGACACAATATGAGTATGCCCAGTAAAACGAAACCAAAAGGCGCGTTTGGCTCTGAGGGGATGGACGAACCGTTGTAGTGGCCCCAGGGGCTGAACCGGATCCCGGTCCTCCTCGCGCCGACTTTCTGCACGACGGCGTCGACGATCTCGAGCGCGAAGCGCGCGCGGTTCTCGATGTTGCCGCCGTACGCGTCCGTGCGCTGGTTGCTCACGTCCTGTGTAAACTGGTCGATGAGGTACCCGTTGGCTAAAGTTGAAAAGTTGAAAGTCGATTCATGTTTTGTTCGTTTCTATTATAGCTTATAGCAGGCTCGATGCGTACCTCCGTGCACCTCGACGCCGTCGAATCCGGCTGTGATGGCGTTCTCGGCGGCCGTGGCGTACAGCTGGACGTACTCGCGGACTTCGGCGATATCGAGGGTCCTGGGGGGTGGTGCGCCAGCTTCGGTTTGACTGGCCCGGGACTGCCGTCAGTAAACGGTTGAAGGGGTTTATTTGTTGGTATAGGCCACCTTTTTATGGGGACCGATGAAGACGACACGTAACCGCCGGAAACGTTTTCTTTAGCCAGTTGGGCGGGATTGGCGGCCCGTCCAAGCGCCCACAGCTGGAGGTATATGAAGGAGCCTTTCTCGTGGACCGCCGATGTCACCTGAGTTGAGAGCAAAGGATAAGCCATCTTGGAATCCACGCGTATGCAATATCATGTTGGCGCACCTTCTTCCATTCCTCGATCTGCTCGTCGTTCCAAATTCCTGATGCCCGCCATGATGAGATAGACGAACAACGATCTAGAAAGGATAGATACCTGGCACGTTCGCGTAGCCCCCCGCCTTCGCAGCGATAAACGTCGCCTCGGTGACCAGCAGCGTCCCCGGCACGCTCGCCCGCTGCGCGTAGTACTCAGGCATGGTTGGACCGGGCACATGCGCGTCGGTGCCCCTGAACCGCGTCAGCGGCGCGAGGACGACGCGGTGGAGTAGGCTGAGGTCGCCGACCTGGATAGGCTCGAATAGCTTCATCTGGCGATGTCGGTTAGGGGAGCTTGAGGGCTTGAAAGGAAATTTAAAATGTTGTCGACTCCGGTGGCAGTATTGTTGTTATAAGTACGCCATTCCTTCCCCCGGAGTAGCCGACTCGGACTCCCGAGCCGGGCTGGCTCAGTCAGGCTCAGTCAGCCACTGACCAAGATGGACAGTACATATTTAGATCTGACCAAGGTCGGTGGATCAGTGGGTCGGGACTCGGTGGGCTTGGTAATAGGTATTTCAGCGCTTAAACTTTTAACTTCCTCCCTTGAAGCCTTCGCCGTGACAGTACTGTACGCTTCCGACCGTAAGTTCACAAAATCTGCAAATTTCTCGTCCGGCGAGACCGATAAATTTTCTTCCCAGTTAAGGCGATTTAAAACGAGGTAAAATTTGAGCGCCGTGACGCGTGACTGAACCTACGGTCGGAAGCGTACAGTATTAGGAAATCAGCTCACAGCGTCTATCAAGCTTGCTGTACGGGCCGAACTATCTTGTTATTGTCGGGCCCTTAGGCCATAGACTCTATTGCCACGTCAACTCGAACAGGAGGCGCAAAGCGCACGAAATGCTCGCATTCACTCTGAGGAGGCCAGAAGAGCGAGAGAAGCGGCAGAACGAGTGTCTTTCTTCATTCCTTTTGGCTTGGCTACGGGAGACTACTTGGGCTGAGGCTGCACAGAAAACTCGAGAGGTCACGAACCAGCGAGCCGCGCAAGCCAAAGCTCGTCGGGCACGAGAAGCTCAACAGGATGAAGCGCGACGAGCGCAGCAGGCTGAACGAGAACGAGAAGCGGCTGAGGCTGCACGGAAAGTGTATCAAGCTCAAGAGAACGCAACCCGGTAGGCCGAGGTTTACAGGCCGCGCGAAGCTCGACGGGAGGGAGCACGACGAGCACAGTAGGCTGAGCAGTGCTTGTCTTTCGATATAGGTATCTAACGAGGGTAGTGGGATCTACTAACCGGGTTGAACAAAGAAAGCCCGTTGCTTTTAATGCCACTCGAGCCGCTGTGCTCCTTCGTCGCCATGATTCCATTCCCGGAGTTCAGTTAACCTAGATTCGAGCAGGTCGTTTTTGACAGCGTGTGTGGCACACAGTCGGAGAATGATCATCGGGTCCTTCAATTGACTGACCGAAAGAGCAAAGGAATGTGGTGTGGATCCAATGTGGGTATCACTTTTGTCGCATCTTCAAATGTGATCGTGGACTCTGGAGATCTGGATAGTTGCAGACTCGGGCGGTGATTTTCAACAAGGTTTTTGGCCATTGTCCTTTCGCTGATACCCATCGAGGTTTAAAAAGAGTCAAAGACGCAAGATTCCATTGCTTTCCACTGGCATTCTATTTGGGGTGTAGCAGCAGGACCTTTTACCGAGTTCGTGGAACCGTTTGGGTCCTTGAAGATGACAGATGACCGGAGGGCTGGCAGAGGCAAGCGAGCGGCAAAGTTTCAAATTCCTGGGCTAAGATCACATTTGGAATTGGTTGGAAACGCGCGATCGACCTCTCGAGCGTGAGGCGATATGTGCGAGCGCCGCTGGGCGCTGCTGCCCTAGCGGATGACAAGCACGGCCCTAATTTGACACGACGGAGCTATATCGTCGGCAGCAGGAGATTCCGGGCCTTTCACCCTGCCGAGTCCCCCGGCAAGGCTCTTGAGGACGGCCATAGCATATCTACGCCAGTGATTCGGCGAAAGTTCACCGTTTTTCGAGTAGATCCGCGGATGATTACCCCAGCACAAACCTAGCATGCCAGTAATGAGCGCAGGTTCAAATGAGGCAAAATACTCAGATAGTCGAACCGGGAATGCTCGGCGAGTGTGTATGCAAGGCTCGGGACCATAAGTGGGCTTGCTGAGCGCTAGTCAAGCGCCAGTGGAGGGGTAATCTCGGCAGCTTTATATCTGGACTCGAACCGTCTGCAGTAATCGGAGCTGTGGTGGCGATCGCCACCTGTTGCTCTTTAGCGCGGCCCTCTCCCCGAGAGTGGGCCAAATTGTGTCATTCCACACGTGTATGCCTCTCTTCTTTCTGTTTCATCGGATAGACCGATCCCCCGAGTCTGAAATCTGGACCAAATTGTGCTCGCATGCGTGTACAAGTTGATTCAAGGCTGATTCAGGCCTGAGGCCTAACCGGTACCGACGCATGTGCGTTGTATACACTACTTACTACCTGTTCATGTCTCCAGCAGAGTCGCCCGCATCGCCGGCCATCGCCTCCATCAAACGCAGATAAACGTTCCCAATACCACCGTTTTGGGCTCTCTTTCGTGCGCCGCTTGCCGGTGGAGGAAGGACTTGGAGAGGCCATACAGGCCTATACAGACGGCTATCAAGCGCCTCGCCAATACACTTAAGATTGTGGAGATTGTCAGCCCTCAAAGTTCGTTCCTGAACACACCTAATCATCCCTTTGCCTCACCTCATGGACCTGGCCAAAAATATCACGGCAGTTCACAGCCCCGCGGGCGCGAGATTCAGGACGATATAACGAACCCTGTGCCTGCACTGACATATCTGAAAATAGCGCTGGTCCTAAATACCTTACTGGGAGATATCGTGGATTTTATCACGGTGCCGGGGAGCAAGCGCGGGATTGTGCACCCACCGGCTACTGCAAGATGTGTCCGGCCAACCCGACCATAGGCAGAAATTCCTCCAAATTCAATCCACGGCGGCCTTGACAGCTCGGGGTCGGACATGAGCACTTCGGCTCAAGGCACATGAGAGTTTGCAGGAGTGAAAAAGAGATGCTGCAGCAAACTGGAACGCTGGAGCCTGGATGATCATCACACATAGGCCAAGGCTCGCCATAGTTAACGTCAATCCTGTGCATTGTATTTGAGTAGTGCATTGGAATAAATAAATCAAGTGTTCGTGATAAGGACTGCGGCTGCAGTGTACTACTTCAACACCGTATCATATCAAAAGTATCCGGCAAGGTCACCGCAAGCGAAGTCCGCAAAGAGAATGTAACGATGGCCAACAACAATGAGGGCGAAAGGAAAATGGTGAAGGAAAGGTAAGGATGTCTATTTTGGCGTCGGCTCCTAGGATTGGATCTATGAAGGGGCTAATAGTGTACCGGAACATTGAGACAAATACGAGCCAGAAAAACTGGGAATCACGCACGCCGAATATGCAAGAGTCAGGACAGCACTGATCCAAAAAAGACACGCCTGGAATGAGCAATTGCCCCTCATGCCTGAGGCCATCCCCCCCATCCGGATGGGTGGCCGCCTGAAAAAAGAACGCCAAATTAGCGATGAAGTCACGGAAGAGAAAGGTGAAGGACGCACGGTGGGCACTGTCGACAGGGGTGCGCTTCATGGTAGGGGCCTTGGGGGCCAATCCACGCGCCATGCGGGCGGCGTTGGTGTCTGCGCCGCGGGCAACGGGGGCTTCAGCAACGGGGGCAGCACTGACGGAGAGAACGGCAGCAGCCAGAACGACGAGGGCGGTAGAGAGTCTCATAGTTGCTTGAAATGAGTTCTACGAGTGTAGGCTGCGAGTGAGGACTTATGGGGGAGTGCTCAAACCGGAGTTTGAGAAGGTGGGCTTATATACAGAAACCTGGGGCGGCCATTATTGTGTAGGCTGTTCGTAATTTGCAACGCTGTGGCACATCGCATTGCATCACGCCAACACAGCAGGCCACCTACGCCCGCCTTGGGTCCGATGAACTCCTGTTCGCTTGCCTCTAACTCATTTGAATAGGGCAATTATATAAAACCAAAGTTGTGGAGTTCTCGGCGCTCTTTATCTAGTGCTGCCACTGGGTCCTGCGTGGCAGGTTTTTGTCATTTATATACGCTGGGCGGTCAACGATGCCCGCAACGCTGCCTGAAAGCCGCCCAAACAAAGCAATTGAATGCACATATCTAAACGCCTGGTTCCTGGCGCTCTTTAGTTCGCGTCTAAGTACGTTACCGATCACTTTGCGCCATTCTGACGGCCAATTACATAGTGGCAATTTGGTGGCAATCTGTCAGATGTCAAAGATGTCAAACACAACGTTGCGCCTGGCGTGTGAACTTTTTCCGGACTCCGACTCCCACCGCCAACGCCGCATCGCATCGGCCTCGACTCTTGCTTGGAACAGTCGCAAATGGGATCTGCCTGTTCAAATTACAATGAGAATGGCGCTTTGTCGGTGTAATTGCGCCTTGGGACCACATCGTAACTTGATCGTTTTATTGCGCTTTGCTTTGGCCTAGTAATGGCAACCAAATGGCCTCGATTTTCTCGTGGGTACCACTCGTGGCCAAAGTATGCCTCTATGGAAGTAGTATCTCAGCGATCGCGCGAGGGTACCGGTATATCTTGAGGGGTAACGCTTGCTCATTATCTTCTTCCGAAGTGGCAAGATACGCTAGTCGAGTCGAAATCGAGCGCTTTGTGTTCACGATTCAAAGCGCATGCGGCACGATACTTGTGGTCTGAGCATCGCTCGAGCACACTCAACACCACATCAAAGCGAGTAGGTCTCTTGGTTGGGTCGCTATAAAGTCGGTCGCACACCACCCCACACTACTCTCCTATCATCGCAATCAACTCACATGTCAGTCCGTAGAAGCAGTGAGTTCTTTCCCATGCATTTGCAAACATCTTCTCACTCCAAAATAGCACGTTTGCAGAATGCCAAGGAACGCGATCTGACAGAGCATGGCCCACCTCTGCAGGCTGCTCCCCTCAGTCTTATGTCCAGCTCCAAGGCCACAGCCAATCACACGCTTGGCTGCTATGACATCTTGAGTGAGATATTTACCGCCTGCTCCCATCCTGAAACGGACTACACCGGTACTTCAAGAATCTTGTCACAAGTCTGCCGAGACTGGCGCCACCACATCATCTCATCGCCCAAGTTCTGGACCGCGGCAATGATTAGCTGCAGATCGGGAGACCCATCACATCTGTGGTCTCGTTTAGTGCTAGAAAGATCTCGAGGCCTCCCTCTTACTCTCCATATCTACGTCACGCGCCTTGCATATCTGGACACCATCAAGGACCTCTTGTACACATGTGTCGGACGTGTTCGCAACCTGATCATCGACTCAGAGGTAGAACTGCCACCGGCCACTATCTGGCGCGGATGCCCCTTCCTCATGTCAGAAGACCTCGAGTTCTTCGAGTACCGCCAAAAGGACGGTGCCCGTATAATCACCGAGCGCGACGCAGTCCACGGCCCCTTCACCCGCTCCCACCTCTTCCAACACGCGCTCACCGGCGCCCCAGAGTCTGCCCACCTGGGGCTCTCGACCTGGCAGCTGCGCAGCATCACATCCCTTTCCGTCGACTACTCATTCGGCACCGGCTCGCGCATCCCGAACCGCGACCTCTGCGGGATCCTCCTCCGCAACATGGACACCCTCCAGCACCTCGAGATAGTCGACACCGCGCCGATGGTCGGCGCGCTCCCGTACCCGCTCGAAGTGACCCTCCCCCGCCTCGACACACTCATCATCGGCTTCAAGCGCGCCGCCGCCATGCTCCCGCTCCTCGCCGCCCTGCGCCTCCCCGCGCTCACATCCGTGGTCCTGCGCGACATCTCGCGCGCCCCCGAGCCGCACACGCCGCGGCACTACTGGGGCGTCGTCGAGACGGGCATCGACCCCAAGTACGACGGCGGCTTCGATGTCCTCCAGGCGCTGCGCGCCTTCCCCACCATCACGCACATGCAGGTCTACGGCCTGCGCTGCCACGAGCCGACGACGCTCTTCGAGGAGCTCGCGCTCGAGTCGGCGGTGCTCGTTGATGCGGACGAGGTGTTCACCAGCCTGCTGTGCACCCTGCCCGGGTGGGCGCACCGCGCGCCCGCGCTCACGCGGTCCGGGCTCTCGGTGGGGAACCTCGCGGTGACGGGGACGAGCCACAAGAACTTTGCCGAGTTCCTGCGGAAGCGACATGCGGGGAGCGGTCCGCCGATGCGCCAGCTCGCGCTGAGCCCCGGATGCCTGCATGAAGAGTTTTGTGGGCGCATCAGACAGCGGAAGGTGCAGGACGTCGCGGAGGATGCGAAGACGCGGCTAACTGCGGCGCTGCAGTCGGCGCAGAAGGTCTCTTTCATCCCACAGCCCACGCATGGGGTGCCGTACGAGCCGGAGAAGGGGATCATGCATGTGCTGGAGGATGACATTTTCGACAAGGGCCTATGGGGGATGATACCCGCGGTGATACCAACTGGCTGGGAGGACAGCGTGGTTGAGGCCGATGCGCCGTGGCCGTGGCTTGCAGAGATTCAGCCATGGAGCGACTCGATGGAGATGGAGTGGTGAGGTATCTGTAGGCTATGTGATATGTTCAGGATAATGTTATCCTAAGATCTTGTAATAATTTACTAGGCCCCGCCATGTACATATTGATCCATCTAATATGTAAAATCTCAGCCCTTTAATTTCTCCTCTGAGGCGAGACTTGAAGCTTGAAGACACTATACAGCTCACTCCCGCAGGATGCTCTCTTGTTCATGTATAAACTCGAATGCAATGCAATTGGACAGCAATAAGGAACGTATGTGTGGTATGTGGTATAAACGCGTAAACAATAGTACAATCCATAATGTAGGTGGTCCCTCAGAATCCTATCCATCCAATCCTCCGTTCCTTTGCCTTTTTACCTATAAACCTATAAACTGCTCAATCCTCAATCCTCAATCCTCCCAGCACGGGCAAAAATACAAGTCTCAATCACCGCCCCCACCTTCAGCGCTCCCCGCGCCTCTCACCTACGACGGCGTCCGTCCACGCCTTCAGCGCGGCCTCGAACATGTCCTCCCACCCCGCCTCCCGTCTCGCTACGCGCGACGCATCGAACACGATGCCCTCCCTCGCCCGCGCTTCTCGCCCTCGTATCTCCGTCCCCGTTCCCTCGTCTGCTTCCGAGGGGTTCCTACTGAGGTACGGGGATGGGGAGCTAGGCGGCGGACGCCCTGGGGACGAAGGCATCGAGGGCGCGGGGGAGGAGAAGCGCACGGTGGGGAGAGGGGAGGTGTGCGAAATGGGGGTGGCGGCGGAGGAGGGGACGGGGACGGGCGGCGCGACGATGGGGAGCAGGTAGCGCAGCTTTAGTGCCCTGAAAATCACCAAGCATTTTAATGTCAGTGTTTGTCATGAGGTGAGGGTGTGAAGGTGAAGGTGAATGTGAGAACGGGTGAAGAGAGGAGACTCACGCAGCCCACAACCGCAGATTATCGATCCTCCTAAACGTCCAGCCGCCCTTCTTCCCTTCACTCCCGAACTTATCTTTCTCGCCCTGCGACACCCCGCTATCCCTTCTGGAGGTCGAGCCAGATAATTGCAATTCCGCCTCGAGCGCGTGCACGTCGTGCACTGCATCTGCGCTGATGAACCCCCAAGGTTTGCGCGAGCGGCGCACCACGACGTTGTATGCTGCGCACAGCAGCTGACCCGACGCCAGTGCCCCCAGGAACTCTTCTTTCTCCTCGACCTCCTTGCCCTCGGAGGCGAGCTTGGGGAGTGCCGCGAGGAGCACCGGCGGGAGGTGCGCGGCGAGGAGCAAGTGTGTGCGCACGAGGAGCGGCACGGGGGCGCGACGCGCCCATGGCGGGAGGTCGGCGTCGCTCTCTTCTGGCGCGTCGTCTTCTTCGTCCTCTGAGTGTTTCAAGCCCAAGCCCCCCGGCACCTCCTCCGGCTCTTCGAACCGCGCCCCGACCATGCCCATGCCCATCATAGGGCTTGCTGACACGACGCGGCGGGCGCGCGGTGGCCTGGGGGGCGGAAAGCGGAACTCGCTCATGGCCATGGGTGCAGAGGCGCGGCGCTTGGCCTCCGCCTGCCGCAGCTTCTCGCGTTCTCTGTCCCAGCCTCGCTCTTTCTTTTTGCCCCCTCCTACTTTCCCGCCTCCCGCCGTCGCCTCTTGACTCCAAGTTGCAGCCGAATCGCCAAACAACAGCTCATCGACCACATCCAGCCACGCCCCCACCCGCCCCCTCTCTTCGACCATCTCCCGCAACGTCATATCCGCGCGGTAGAGCCATCCGCCGCCGCCGCCCGCCAAAACGAGCAGTTCATCCCATCTTATTTTTTGCATTTCTGTGCTGTCGGAGTGGTCATCGGTGGGGGAGTGCCCGTCGTCGTCGTAGTGCTCCCAGACAGGGACCGGGAGGCCGGGACGCCCTGGGATGTGTAGGTATGTAAAGGACGCGTCGGGGTCTTGTGATTGTGATTGTGCCTGTGCTTGTATTTGTGAATGGGTCGGGGAGACAGAGGAGGGGGAGCCAGGGGCGGGGGTGATGGAGAGCGTCGGGCGGATGGGGCCGAGGATAGGGATCGGGAGCGGGAGGGATGCGGTGGGCGGGGAAGACGGGTCGGACTGCGCGTCGTACGCGTCGTCGGAGAGCGGGACGCGTGCCTTCTCCTCGAGCGCGCGGAGGGTCGTGAGGACTTCGAGCGCCGCACGGCGGATGAGAGCATCTTTGTCTTCTTCTCGCCCCTTCTCCGCGCCCTTCCCCTTCTCGCGTTTCCCGGGCAGACGTGGCGCAAGTGGGGAGTCGTCAGGCAGGGAGAGCACGTAGTTCCGCACCGAGCGGACGGCACGCGTGGTCGTTTTCAGCACGTCCAGCACGTCCACCCGCGCGTACTCGTCAATGCTTCCAGTACGGGTAGTGTTACTCCCCTCCCCATCAGAATCGATGCCCCAGATATGCGCAGCGGCACGCAGGTCAGTGATGGCACCGGGGAGGAGTGTGGCAGGGTCTGTCTCGGGTGCCTTGACGTGCGGCGGAAAGACGCGCACAGCTGCGTGCGGGATGACGGGGGATGGGGGAAGGTCGATATCCTTTGATGACACGGCGCGTGTGTGGGCGTGGATGGGGAAGGGGTGCGCGGGGCCGATAGCGGGGACGAAGCCATTGCGCGGTTTGTTCATCAGTGGGCTGTTCAATGAGATGTACGTTAGATCATGGGGACTATTATGTGATTAGGAGGGGTATTAATGGAAAAATATGCACACTTTTTCTTGGCTGCGATGCCGGTCTTTGTGAAATAGTGCTGCAAGTGCTCGATGCTCCCCAGTGTCATCACGCTCTCGCGCTTCGCCGCACTCCGACTGAATGGCCTTCAAGTCGAACCAACAGCAACAGTTGTTAGTGGGATCGCATCGATGAATCAATTTAAAGGCAACATACTTCTGGGGCTTGTTGGCGGCATTGGTGTTCGGGTAAACAGCTGGCCGCACCTTCTTCGTCGGGCTGGCCTGTGCTGGATCGATGGCTACGCCAGTCATGGACCCAGTGCTTTCTGGAGTGAGAAGCATCAGGGTCGACGGCGAGCTCGACGGCGAGGACATCTTTGGCGTGCGCAGACTAGACTGAAGCGCTGGCAAACGTGGATGCGGACAAATGAGCTGTCACGGCATCGGTGTGACAGCTCTCAACGTCCGACAACCATGACGGTAACCTTCTTTTGATTGCTTTCTGGCTTATCTGCATCTGCTCATCTAGAGGCTGGTATACCTCCTTTACCAGCAGAGAAAGGCTCAAATTCCGCCCATATCTTGTACCCATCGAGGTCCTGATTGCTATAAACCTCCAAGTGGAACATCGCCAGATCGCGGAGATCAAGTACTCCCTGGACTTTCAGGATTCTAGCAGCTCGTTATCAAATTCTTGATTGAACCAACAAGATACTGAGCAACTTGGTACATTACTTCAGCTGCTTTTATTTATTATCTCAACAAATACAATGGATTCAACAAGGATTCAGCTACAAAAGTGGGCATGCGCACCCACCAACTTGAATGCGGCAATGCTGGCAACTGTGGACACTCACTGATACAACCAGACGTTGAATTCGCACCATCTTCTATCCCTAGCCTGACAGATGGAAACCAATGCTTGAAGGCGCTCAATTGGCGTAATCCGCAACACGATCGCCACTTCTTCGAGCAAAATATCAGCGCTCGATGATCGCCATCGGCTAGCTGGAGGATGCAGTCATCAAGCTTTGACGCAAGAGTTACTCTCGTGTTGGTAGCATATCAAGGCCTACTGTCTCCCATGAGACAGGCACCACGCGAAAGACATCCGCATGTTTCGACGCCCTCGCGACAGCTGCCGGTGGCGGGTTGTGTCAGCTTCATGAGCGGGGCAGCAGAATCGTGTACTAGTAGATGTTCTTCGAAAATTATGACCTAAATTAGTGGAATTTGATCGGACAGGTTGCAGACAGGTCACTAGTAATACTAAGGTGGTGGCAAATAGGAATTCTGGATGAGATCTATGCAAGGCCTGGTGAAATGGGTTAAAGCATATATTTGAACGGAGAACTACATTCAGAAATGATCCTGATGAGGTTCGTGAGGCCCCCTGATTATGCTTATGAAGGCTGTTCCCAAAATCCCAGAACCTGACCCTAAATGTCCGGCGAAAAATCGCCCTCGCATCGAGGTCATTTGTCCGTTTTGGCGCACGGCCTTCGGCCGTCCGAGATCGATTTTTGTCCGAACGGTGCGAACAGCCCTCATAAGCATAATCAGGGGGCCTGGTTCGTGTTGATGTTCTTGCTTTTAAGTTCAAGGTGAGAACTTTAGGGTAGGTCTTGCGTGGCTCACGTGAGCGTGAGCGTTTCCCTCCTGATAATTGATCAGTGACACTGACAGTGATTCAACTTGATCAAGCCCAACTTGAAGATAACTGTCGCGGAAACCAAATATCTCTTGTAAGCCATTCAATATGCAACCATCCCCATCATCTCATGATGACTCTACTCTCATAGGCGAACATGACCCTACCATCACCGCCTCTCACATGCGGTAACTGTGGTCACTCGCTAACCCGAACGGACATCGAAGTTCCATCATCGCCCGCGCCACACTTGTTGGAAGGCAATCAATATGCTGAAGGAGCTCAAATACGTGCCATATGTGCTGCGATCGACGTGTCTTCGGCCACAATATCGGAGCTCGATGTCGAGATCGGGCGTCTGACGGGCGCGCTCACCCAGTTGCATCGCAAACGGGGCAATGTAAACTGGCTCAGATGCGGCGCTGAATTCAGTTACGCCAAAAGGCAATGTAACTGAAAGCTTGCACTCTCAGCCACCCCGCAGTATATATGCA
>KV417529.1:135935-159916 GCA_001630335.1 Athelia psychrophila | reverse complement strand
GGGTCGACGGCGAGCTCGACGGCGAGGACATCTTTGGCGTGCGCAGACTGGACTGAAGCGCTGGCAAACGTGGATGCGGACAAATGAGCTGTCACGGCATC
Source organism: Athelia psychrophila (assembly GCA_001630335.1). Classification (NCBI taxonomy): domain Eukaryota; kingdom Fungi; phylum Basidiomycota; class Agaricomycetes; order Atheliales; family Atheliaceae; genus Athelia; species Athelia psychrophila. The sequence goes on along the minus strand of KV417529.1, from coordinate 159,815 downwards.
GGGTGTGACAGCTCTCAACCGTGTCAACCTCCGAGTCCAACAACCATGACGGTAACCGTCTTCCGATCGTTCTCTGGCTCATCTGCATCTGCTCATCTAGAGGCTGGTATACCTCCTTTACCAGCAGAGAAAGGCTCAAATTTTGCCATATCTCGTACCCATCGAGGTCCTGATTGCTATAAACCTCCAAGTTGAACATCGCGAGATCGCGGAGATCCAGTACTCCCTGGACTTTCAGGATTCTAGCAACTCGTTATCAATTTCTTGATTGAACCAACAAGATACTGAGCAACTTGGTACATTACTTCAGCTGCTTTTATTTATTATCTCAACAAATACAGTGGATTCAACAAGGATTCAGCTACAAAAGTGGGCATGCGCACCCACCAACTTGAATGCAGCAATGCTGGCAACTGTGGACACTCACTGATACAACCAGACGTTGAATTCGCACCATTTTCCATCCCTAGCCTGACAGATTATCAATACGCTGAAGGCGCTCAATTGGCGTAATACGCACCACGACGCCACTTCTTCAGCAAAGTATTAGTGCTCGATGATCGACATCGGTTGCTCCGCGTTAGGCTCTTTGTGGAGGGCAGCAGAATGTACTCGTGGTTGCTCTTCGAAAATTATGTCCTGAATTGGTGGAATTTGATCGGACAGGTTGCAGACAGGTCACTGGTAATACTAAGGTGGTGGCAAATAGTAATTCTGGATGAGATCTATGCAAGGCCTGGTGCAATGGGCTCAACCATATATTTGAACGGAGAACTGTATTCAGAAATGATCCTGATGAGATTCGTGTTGATGTTCAAGCTTTCAAATTCGAGGTGAGAACTTTAGGGTAGGTCTTGCGTGGCTCACGTGAGCGTGAGCGTTTCCCTCCTGATATTATAATTGATCAGTGACACTGACAGTGATTCAACTTGATCAAAGCCCAACTTGAAGATAACTGTCGCGGAAACCAAATATCTCTTGTAAGCCATTCAATATGCAGCCATCCCCATCATCTCATGATGACTCTATTCTCATAGGCGAACATGACTCTACCATCACCGCCGCTCACATGCGGTAACTGTGGTCACTCGCTAACACGAACGGATATCGAAGTTCCATCATCGCCCGCGCCACACTTGTTGGAAGGCAATGGATATGCTGAAGGAGCTCAAATACGTGCCATATGTGCTGCGATCGACGTCTCTTCGGCCACAATATCGGAGCTTGATGTCGAGATCGGGCGTCTGACGGGCGCGCTCACCCAGTTGCATCGCAAACGGGGCAACTTCGAATCGTACATGGTAGCCCACCAAGGCCTGTTGTCGCCTTTAAGATCGGTGCCAAGCGAGATATTGGCCGAAATATTCCTGTACTTCAGGGCTGGGTGGGGACGCGATGCCAAGTCCACAACCAAGATCGGCCCTTTGGCAATCACAGGAGTCTGTCGACGCTGGCGAGATATAGCGCTTGAAACACCCCCATTATGGTCCGCTATTCCAATCGCATTGCTCATTGAGAAGGCAACAGCCGTGGAGTCTATGGTGACAACGTGGCTTATGCGCGCGAAATCACGCCCACTGTCAATTAGCATCCGCAACCGTGGTGCCAATGATCCACGATACAGTCCACTGCTCGGCCTGGTAGGGGGGAACAAATGGGGACAAAGACAGGACATGTTCAACATGCTGCTAGCCAGTTCTTTCCGATGGCGACACCTGCATCTAGACACTTCACTCTATACACTCTTCGCACCTATCAAAAACGCCCTCCCCAATCTTCAACATCTCTCCCTTTCTGGTCAATCTGGCCAACGCACACTGGACATATTTTCAAATGTGCCTCATTTGTCCACTCTGGCTTACTATGTCAATCATGGATATATAGGCCAACACGTGCTTTCGTTCTTGCAACCATTCCAATGGAAGCAATTGTGGAACATTGACTGCCAGATCGACCTTTCGATAGAGCAAGACATCCAGATGCTATCATTGTTACCCAACATCCGCACCGCATTTTTAAACGTGACATCTCCCTTCACGCCGACCGCTCAGGCTGTTGCGCCTCGCAGGGTTCACATGCCAAATTTGGGTTATTTGAGCATCGTTTGCAATGGCGATCCATCTTCACTTCTCACAGTTTTGCGCACGCCTGCGCTCGTATGTTTTGAAATAAACATCACAGTCAGGAACAGTACTTACTCTGACGGTGGAAATGGATCCGGTGGTGCCGGATGTATGCCAGCACTTCAGTCATTCTTATCGCAATCCACGGGCATGTGCAGGATCGCAATCCATTTCGCTATGTCATGGATCGCTACTGGCAACCCATTGATCGCTCTCCTAAGAGCCACGCCAAAGCTTGAAACTCTTCATCTCAGCCGCTGCGACCGCTTCGCCCTGACACCCGATTTCCTCGGCGCATTTCTAGTGTCTGGTGCTGACGCTACGTTTCTGCCTGCCTTGGCCAGCATCCACTTCATTGAAAACGATAACAATGGTCTTCTGACCAATCATGTCAACATGCTTACGTTCATCAATGCTCTTCGGTCTCGTGTATCGCAAGGACTTCTCCATGTGACACTGTCTCGAAAAACTCCTTTGAAAATAGAGCCCAGGAATGGCGGGAGCGTCTCATCATTTTGCCTAGATGACACGGCGGTCATTGCTAAGCTGCGTCAGCTTCGTGACCAAGGGCTCGACATCAGGGTTTTGAGCAGGGCAGAGACATTCTGAATTAATCGGTGCTTGCAGGAGAGGCGACTTCAATTCAGGTGGGTGTTACTGCACTCCCCTTCGAAAGTAGTGATATTCACTGAAGATTCAATGGCTACCTTAGTAGTAAAGTTGGGCGACGGACTAGTGGCAAAAAGTTGAGAGAGCAATCTTGTGATACGCTTAAGCCTGATTAGGGCTGGTCGTCTCGAGACATCAATTTCCAATGTACTTGTAAAAGCCTTTTCAAACCAGCTCTCTTTTCACTCTCTCTATCTATAGTTATCCGGTCTGGGTTTCTGCCCTCTCAATAATGAATTAGACGCTAAAATGATAAGTAAACTCTCAATTTATATGTTTGTACATTTGTACTCCATGCTTGGAGTCAGTTGGTACGATAGAGCTCAATATTCACAACAAGCATGGTGGTTTAGTTGAATGTGCATGCTCCTCTGATCCAATATTTCTCCATTACGCCGCGCAAAGATATACATCCAGTCTATGCCGACGACATGAGGCGTACAACTTTGGTCCGCGTTCTGGGATCTCCGAGTTGATAAACGTGTTGAATCTTGATGAATGTTTACTTCAAGAAAATTCACCAAAATCCTCGAAGGGACTGGGTAGAGAACTGAGCATGCACAATAATATAATCAAGGTGGCCAACGATCAAAAGTATGCCATGGTACTCATGCTTCTTGCCGCCAACAACACTCGGGACCTCGAGGACGAGGTTTTCGCATCCCTCGATGGCGCAGATTTTGTATTCGTTCTTCGCTCGTCTGGTAATACAGCGTGAATGTAGAGTATGGATGCGTCATACTTTGTATGATGTCAAGACTCGAGCATAATGGAAAAGGAAATCACCATGGCAGTACTAGTAACTACTCCCCGGGGCACTTCAGACCGGGCCTGTATACCACTGAGGGCGTTGTGGTACGTCAATATCTTGCCCGCCGTTCGTGGGGCCTCTTGAGCTCCCGGCTGTGATTGAATTGCTGTTTAAAAAGGTTCGAGTGCGCTTGCATGCTATTCAGTGTTTAGCATTCTGAAATATGACTGCCACATACATGCAGTTATTCATTCTGCACAAATCAAACCTTGCCTCACGTATTCATCCAATTTCTCTTGCGCTGTGCGCGACCCGTACCCATGATCAATCATGACCCCACTAGACAGCGTCACTTTTTTCAGCCGCCTGCCCTCTGCGATATCCCCAACTCCACCGAGTCGCGACTCGATAGCCTGCACCATTTCTTCACGTTCATGCCATCCCCCGTGGATCTTGAGATGCTCCAGATTGGGCAGTAGATCTGCCCCATCCGGCCCGCGGCGACTTCCGAGCGTGAGGGCGTGCAGCAGCTTGTGCGGGCAGCGGTCGAACGGCTCTGGGCCAATCGCCAAATCGATCACAGACGGCACTTCCAGCAGGAAGCGTAAAACCTCTTCTTCCGTAGGACCGCTATTGATCCATAGTTTTGATAACATAGACCCCGAGCGGGAGAGGAAGTCAAGGAATATGGTTCTTGGCCATTCCGGCAGCGTGTCGTCGACTGGGACGGTTAATCGATGTCGATAGACTGGTCGGTGATGCGTCCATTGAAGGTCGTGAATTGAAGGTAGATCTAGGTGCTGCAGAATTGATCCTAAGATGTTGCTGTCATGTCCCCCCGAGACCTCTATTGCAAGCTTTTCCAGCTTGGTATGGCGTATAGGAGACGGTAGAATGGGATCAAATAGAAAGACGGTAATGGTGCAGTCGACTAAATTAACGGCTTCCTGTAAAAACTCCATAAAGTTGATGTCATCATCCACCTCGAGGTAGCAGGTAGTGATCTGGCTAACGGGTAGGACAAGATGTTGGGTGGAAACGTTAATTATTCGAATGCACGATAAACGCGGCGCCCCTGTCCCTAAATCGACGATCTCGTCGACATAGTAATCGAGGTCCCAACTGCACATGAGGTGAAGAAATTGCAGTTGAGGCATGCCATGGGATCCATCTGCGGGGAACAGCCGGGCGAGCTGGTCGGGCTCAGTGATGTCGATATCAAGGTGTGCTATGCGTGAGGCGATACCACAAATCAAATCCCACTGCCGCGAGTCCTCCGAATCCGTTCGTTGCTCGTAGAGAACTTTGAGCGAGCGGTTGCCTGCCCGCTCTATCCACTCAAGAAATGCGGTAAGAAGCCCGTCCGTCTCGATCGGTTCTATCCTGAGAGTGGTCCAGAGCAGAGGGATAGCTCTAGAGAAAGCTCTCCACAACCTGCAAATTTGGCCTAGAACCATGGGAGCCAGTTTAGAGTATAGCGGGCTCGGATAATCCTTGTCGGGGAGGGTGAACATGAATATCATGGCGAGAATTTCCTCAGGAAGGCGGCGTAGGTGTAAACCTGCGTGTTCATCGACAAAGTTCTGCATTGATGCCCGCTTCGCTTGCAGTCTGAGGAGGTGCTTTTCTGCTTCTGCGATCTCGTCGTCCAAGATCCGCAGATCAGCGCGCGAGTGTGCCAGCGCATCGAGTGTTGCGTCTGATTCGTGCTTCCTCAGAGGATCGTTGGTGGTGAGCAGGTGTGGGACCGGGGACTGGATAGGGACTATGATGGTATTGACGTCGCTGGAAAGTGTGCGCTGGCACTCAGAGCATATCATGATATGGATGGTAATCCGGTCTAGGTTTCTGTTCTCTTAACAATGTATTAGACGCTAAAATGAGGAATAAATCCACAATTTATACATTTGTACTCAATGCTTGGAGTTACTTGGTAGGATAGAGCTCAATTTTTACAACAAGCATGGTGGTTGAGATGAAGGTGGTCGAGTGAACTTGCATGCCCACACCGGAACCAATGCGCGTGCACGGTCAGCTTCCGTCACTTTAGATTGGTCTGCTTCCAGGTTTCGTCTGGTTTCTCCTCGTTCAATTCCCCATCTGCATCTTTTCTGGGCTTCTAGTGCACGTCTATCTTGCGAACAGAAAAGGAGTCAATTTTAGCTCATATCCACCTCTAATCGATTCCATAAATTTCTGTCAATTTCGTCAAGCATAGAGATCGAAGAAACCACGCGCCCTAATCCAGGACTTTCAATAGTATTCTATGGCGGTAATCGCATATTCGAAAGACAAGTCAACACACTATGTATATGCCTTGCATGCGTCCCTCCTATGTGGCCAGTTTTCTGTTCCGACCCCATCGCCCGCAGTGACGCCATGGGGTGCGCCGCTCGAGTGGTCTGAGCTTTTGCGCAAGTTCACAAAGCACACATCGCAGGCGGCCGTAGCTGCGATGGCGTCGCACACGCGCGAGCTCGGACTTTCTCTCTCTCAAGGTGGTGATGAAGAGGACACGGAGGACCTGGCGCTGGGGGCCGAGTGCACAGCTGGCAGCGACGCGAGTGCACGCGAGGAAGTGCAGGCTGGGTACGACAAGCTGAAGGCGCAGGAGACGCCAAATTCCAACGATGTACGAGATTTTCTATTTGTCGAGCCCAAGTTCTGATACAGACTTGGCAGTCCCGCAAACTCCTCCTCGCGTTCTACGCGTACACGCTCGGCCATCCCTCCGAGTGCATATCATACATCCAACAAGTCCCCGCGTTCACGTCGTTATCTTTCATCACCATTACAGATAAGCCCGAAACGCCGGCCGACCTATGGGCCACGACAGAAACAATACGCAGCATCTGCCTCCAAGGTACTCTTCCTTCCCCTCATCGCTCAGATTTCTGTTCCCAATGCTGATTAATCTCAATGGAACACCAGGCATGTCCCACGAAAAACTCTTCCCCCCTGACTCCAGCCCCGCAGAATCCACCTACCGGACCGCGCTCCCGCTCATCCAGCACACCCTTGCCTCCCTTACCGCCCTCTCGACCCCAACTCTTGCCGTACTGACAAACCCCGCCCCTCCTCCGCCCCCATCGAACAAACGAGGGATAGAGGAACATTTCGAGCGCTACAGGGAGCTCTGGGGCTGGACCGAGCGCCTCCTCTTCCGCCTCATCGCCCTCACCGCCCACCACTCGCAGGATGCGGAAGGCGTATGGCCCGTCCTCGCACTGTATCGCGAGTGCAGCGCCCGCTGGCCACCCAAATTCCGTCCCATGCACCGCGGGGTTGTGGCGCGGCTACATCTACGCGCCCTCGTGCTATCTCCGAACTCGAACTCGCGGGGGAAGGACGCGAAAAAGGCGATACGCGAGGTCGCGAATGACTATCGCGCGGTGCTGTCGGCGACGACCACTTTCCCACGCGCAGGGGAACGGAACACGCGGGTGGAGGAGTTTGTGGACCTTTGTGTGGCATGTTGGCAGGCGAATGGGGCGGAGGGCGAAGGGGCGGGGTGGGTTATTGATGTAAGTCCTGGATCTTAGGTCTTGCCTTGGTCTCTTGCTTTCTGTTCTGTATTCTGTATTCTCCTCGCCTACTCCGTTTTTCGCTTTATTTTCCTCCACAGTTTGAAAAAGACCCCATGACGCGACGCTGACAACCGCATACACAGATTCTCTGGTGGGCCACCCGCCTCACATTCAACTCCCCGCGCGTTTTCCGGCACATGACGCGCCTCTTCTGCGCAGCCGGCGACGTCGCCCTCGCACGGCGCACCCTGCGGCTTTACACCACCCTCGTCTCCAAAGCGTACCAGACGCGCATGGCCTCCGCTTCCAGCACCTCGTCTTCTCGTGACTCTGTCTCGGAGCCAGCCGTGGAAGCTTCTGAGGTGGAGGCTGAGGCAGCAGACGTGGACGGAGACGCAGACAGCGATGCGAACTGGGTCGATACCCTGATCTTCGGCGCGCGCATGCTCTGCCGCCCATCCCCCTTCCCCGCCGCGCAGTCAACACCGCCTACCGCGCTCGAAGACGCACACGAAGCCCAAGATCTGCTCGTGCAGGCCCAGACGCGGTTAGATCCCGCGGACAAGCAGAGAGAGGCACGCCTCCGTCTCGCAGAGGGCGTCGCTGCCACCGCGCTCGCGCTCGCAGCGCACGATCCCCGCACGCGGCCCGCGCTCCTCCGCCAAGCGCTAGAAGCCTTTGAAAAGAGCATAGAGGCGGTGCCGAGCGCAGAGGGGTGGTGGCACCTCGCTGTTGCACTCGCACGTGGGAATGGGGAGAAGGGAGCAGCAGCAGGAGAGGAGCGGGATCTGGGGAGGGCGGTCGCGGCTGCGACGCAGGCGGTCGAGGCATGGGGAGGAGGGGATGACGGGGATGACCCGCGGTACTGGCACTTGCTTGGGTTGCTGTTGAGCGCGCAAGGGAAATGGAAGCAAGCACGGGGAGTGCTGGAGGTTGCGGCAGCCTTAGGAGTAGGCGAGGAGGAGGCAAGCGATGATGAGGTGGTGGGTCTGCCCGCGAATGGAAACGCGAACGTGAACGGAGTACACGTGCGGAACTTTACTTCCGCCCCAGCAGGGGATGGTGGTGTATCCACACCCACCGAGCCGATGCAGCTCCTCCCACAGGGTGCGCGAGGTATCCCGCCCGCACACACGCTCCTTCAGGCCCTCCCCGACCACCCCCGCGCCTCGCGCCAGGATGCATTTGAGCGTGCACTGCAGTTGCGCATGACGCAGGTCGCACTCGCAGAGGTCATCGAGGGCGCAGAGGGCGCTGCCCTTGAGTGGGTAGGGGTATTTGGATGGGCCGCTGAACGGAATGGGAGCGGAGTTGATTCTGCAACGCGTGAGCGACTTGGTCGTATTTTACTTTGACAAGGATGCTAACTGCTGGGTTTTTCCTTAGGTCGTTCTTCGTTGGACACGACGCGGCCCGTTTCAGAGTACACAACTGTGCAGGCATCGGACGTCGGACATTCGCTCCCGCCTGTCGCAGAGAATGTAGAAAGGCATGAGTTCAGCAGTGCGCCTGACATGGATATCACGAATGGCACTGGGCTTGTGCCAGAAGTGACCGTCACTCCTGCGACACCCGCTCTTGACGGCGATGCGGCATTCGGGCTGGGGAAACGCTCTGGATCTATGGACCAGGAGAGCACAAAGGGAAAAAAGGTGCAGGCGATGCTACACAAGTCGCAGGCGGCGGCATCACGTCTCAGCACGATTTCAAAGAAGATTGGAAACGGGATGGTGCGGCGGGATAGCATCTCTTCGCTCAAGCGAAGCACATCTGCTCCCGGTCAGCCTTCTTTCTTTGGCTTATCACTTTCTGTGGTACTGAGATCTTCCTGATTTCAGACTTTCACTCGCTGCTACAACATAACCCTTACCAAGCCTCGTCAATCCACTCACGTCGGCGCCTAAGCTTCGTCAAATCGCCTGAGCCATCTCGCACGGACTCACCCCCACCCCCGCCCCCAACATTGTCCCCCAACCGCCAAGAGAAAGAAACGAAACTGAATATGCGCGTGGCAAGGGAGAACCGCTTACTGAGCGACCTGTGGCTCATGTCAGCTGCGACATTCCGCCGACTGGGCAAGATCGAGCAGGCTAAAGGCGCGATCCAGGAGGCCGAGGTGAAGGACGAGGATAACCCTGCCGTCTGGGTGCAAGTGCGTCACGTTCTTAATATGTGAAACCGTTGACGAGAGCCTAACATTTTGACAGCTTGGACTTTATTACATGGCACTTGAACGCCAACGGCACGCGATCGACGCGTTCCACAAGGCGGTGTTCATCTCCCCCGACGATGTTTCTGCAGCCGTGCATCTCGCCCGTCTATACCTCACCCCCAGCCCGACGTCGAAGGCACCAGGGGGTGTGGATCGGGACAACTTTGATCTTGCGGCGGGGATGCTGGCGCACGCCGTTAAGGGTGCGGCATGGGATGTACCGGAGGCTTGGTACTATCTCGCAAAAGCTTACAACCTACAGGGTCGCAAAGATAAGGAGCGGGAGGCGTTGGCCATGGCCCTCAACTGGTCCGAGCAGAGAAGCATCAGGGATATGGGGCTCGCAGTTGGGTGGTGTTTATAACACTGCGCTCTTCGATTTGCTCTGATTTCTCCAGGGTTTACTTACATTACACGCCCTATACCCACAATACGTTACTAAATGCCAATTATCTCGCGGATGGTTCATCACCAGTCAAAATATCGTGTCGCCTTGCGGCTACCGAGCATGGTTATAGCTCGTCGCCAGCATCCCGCCATTCACAAGTTGTATGAATCGATACGAGTTCCAACACCCAGCCCCTGGGCCCGGTCCACAACAAGGGCCGCGATAGCGGTATCCTGAACGCCAACCCCGACGGACTTGAATATAGTCACGTCACCTGCTCGTCTGACCTCCGCGCATTTTTCTTCGTCTACGACCAAATGCCCAGTATCTCCAACAGAGGCCAGTTCTCCTATTTCTACCAGATCCCCTGGTGGTACTTTCGCCTGGATGAGTTCTCCTGCCTCTAACGAGCATGCCTCTCTGGAGTCGACAACCACTCTTCCCGCCCGCATAATGAGATCTGCGCCAACCTCCATCATCTTCGGGGTATAACTGCCCACTAAGTTTATATGCGCTCCTGCGCGGATGCTAGCCGTGTCGAATAGAGGCGACGCGGCAGAGGTAGCAGCGCATATGACATCCGCCTCCAGCAGGTGTTCGTGTACGCGTGGCTGACTCCCTGGGGAGTCTGATCCGACCCCACTGATCGCGACAGTTGCGCCATGCCGAGATTGAAGAGTGGATAGAAGCTTCGTGAACCGTTCATTCTCCGTGCGGTTTATGATGAAAACTGACTTCATAGAGGGATAGGCACGTATGAACACATCTACGTGTGCCTCAAAGTCCGCTTTCAATCATTTTCAAAGCGATGATTCTCAGCTAGTTGTTCGTACCTCGATCTGCTTGCCAGCACCAAATGCGACGAGTGAACGGGGCTCTTTGGGGCCTAGAAGCTGCGTCGCAAGCAAAGAGCCTGTGTAGGGTTTTTTAAGCATGCAGTTGTTCAACTGTACGGTTTCAGTCACCAGCTGCGTTCCTCTGAGCGGTCAGGCTTGTCGCGTTGACAAAAGCCTTGACGTAGCCCGTCTCCTCGTCCATCACCACCGTAGATCCAGGAATCCCTCTAGATGTAGACAAGGCAGATTCAGAAGTCGGGATTGAGACTACTTTGATCGCAGTTCCGACACCCTCCAGCCTGGAAGGCATAAACATTGTCTTGTGGTTCCTCATTTGCAGGATGAGCCGGTGAGGCGACTGGGCTCCTGTCCCGGAAGATAAAGTCGAAAAAGTCGAAGCCATCAGCTCAACCAGGTCATTTGTGGGCAATGTAGAGGTGATCTGTTCGACATCCGAAGCTGAGAGCACGAGCAATGACATCGTGTTAAGTAGACGATAAGATCATATATCGGTGTCGGTACCGGGGCCCTTGCATCACAACCACAAACAAAGATTGCAAAATTTCTGAAGGCCTTCATTGAAGTTCAGAAAGTAAGTAAGTAACATTATAATATTGTCGACCTACTGTACATGACAAGCGATGATAGTCCTTATACCACAAAAACAACAAAGGGCTTGGGACCAACCGAAGACCCTCATATGACAGCATATGACACTAGCAACCTGGGAGACCGATGACATCTACCGCATTCTCGCAGGTATACGTTCCATTCGTCCCTCCGACTACAGTCACATTCTACCCCGTAAACGGTATATCTCTGCACAGTGCATTGGAATCGGAGCACATGAAGTTGACCAGCTTGGTCCCCTCAAATATGCCGGACTAGTTGATGTAGGTGATATTCGAAAACGCCGAATAGGACGGTGTGTCGCCGGTCTGTCGATACAAATATTAATTTGAGCTACACAGAGAGCCAGTCAGGAAGATAGCGTACCGCAGAGCCGTAGTTCTGGGCGATATCCGTGGGCGTAGTCACCTCGTCAAGGACGAAGCCTTTCAATGTGATATTGCGACAGTAGCCTGCCAACGAGATATTTGCGTGAGCACCCTTTCCTTGCTGAAAGCTAGGACTATAGATATACCTCCGCCGGCGCCGCCCCTGATAAGGGTATCGAGGGAGAACTTACGCCAAGATATCCGTGTAGGTCCACCTGAGAGTTAGACAGGTTCCATGTCATTTTCCTAAATAGCAAACATTATAAACATGGCATCAAACTTTGAGGAGAATGCCAGTTAATGTCGACCTGGTGATGTTGTAATCGCTCTCGGCAAACGTCGTCAGACCAGACTTCCCGCAGCGGCCGATTGCATCCTCGACTTAATCAGCGTCGTCCAGCCCAGCCGTTAATGGTTCCAAACTGCAGGTTGTAGCATAGCTCAGTGAGGAAATCTGGCGAGGGACGATGGGAAGTAACAAGACGAGTGATGCACGAGCAGCGTAGTCTCCCGATGGCAAACACCAGACAATTTCGATCGAACCTGCGGGAACTCCGGATATCCTTGTCTGGCCTAAACGTGAGCATTGTAGGTTTCAAAACCGGCGCGTTGAGAATCTATCATCGTCCACGTCCGAGCTTTTTATTCTGTGGTTGTTAGTTAGTGGATATCATGACGAGCAAGCATGTGACAAGTGGGCGATAGAATCGCGGACCGCCCAGGACCGACGGCTAGTGGTTGGAGAAGGTGATAACAGTTTACATTTTTTCCAGCTCGACCTGCGTCCTCGTGAGTGCATCGCAAGGTGAAGAAATATGGACCTACAGCCAGACATTCCATCAGTTGTTTTGAAGATTTGACAAGGGACTAAAATGATGTCGCACCCCGAGTTGAACAGCGAATGTATAGATGCCTTTCAGCGAGTGGCTAGAGCTAAGCATTTCTAATATTGTATCTTCCGGTTGGGTCAGCTCGTGACGTGAATTTCGAAGTTCAGTTTCTCAGCGTAAAGGGTTGCAACCTTCAAACTTGTGCCAGTGCCACCACTCGCTCTTGACTTGGCCGGTCCGCCACCGGTCCATCCAGTATAAATTGAGCGGTCGCACGTAATGTAAAATGTCGAGTGGTGCTCTCTGGATGCTTTTGTAGCGCCACTGCTCCTAGACACATCCCAAGAAAGTAGCATTAAATGGTAGTTGCTTCTGGGTGTATTTGTAGTTTGTGAACTCCGCTGACATCCAGTCGCCAAACCTCATCCAAATGACTGGTGTCGCGATATTGGCCGGGCCGCACAAGCCCATACGCGTCTGCCTCCTTCCAGTGGAAGCACCGTTGTCCGCGACCCATAAAAATACACAAGATTATCTCAAAATATCCCTCTAAATTAATGCCAACTGAAGGAGCATCAGCAACATATTTCCTGAAAGTTGGAATTCGAAGCTTACATTCTAGAGATATGGCAAAACCCAAAGGAAAGCAAGGAGGAAAAGCAAACTCAAATGTCAGCAATAACCCAACAGCCAACGAATGGTGAGCCTCACCCAATGACAGCCATCGCTATAGCACCCAGTAGCAAGCTTACGATCGCGAGCGCCTGCTTCCACACCGGACTCCGCCACAGGGTCGAGTCCATCACAAAGTCGCCCGCAAGCATCTCCACACACGCCGCGTATATCAGCAGTCCCGCCGATATCGCACACATAAGCCCCTGGGTCAGCTTCATTCGAGCTACTCGCGGGTCAGTTCTAAGCGCGATTAGGGATAATATGAGAATGAGCGTACCTTGGTCTCCACTCTGCGCGAACGAAAGCAGGCCTATGAGGATCCCGATGGGCGTGGTGATGGCAAATAGAAACATGAGCGTGATTTTGAGGGGTGAGAACGACTTCGTGTCCTCGCGATCGGATCTGTGCGGGTTTGAGGTCGGCAGGCCTGAGATACGGATGCCGAGCGAGAGGCCCTCGAATAGCTGGTGAAACGCTATCGCAACCACAAGGGATGCTGCGCAAACGGGATATCGGTGAGATTGGTTAAACTTGCGCCCAGAAGACGAAGCTTTGCTCACTGAATTCTGAGCCAGAGGTGATAGCAAGCGTAAGCCCTATCACCAGTGAATGGAGCATGATGCCCATTTGAAGGACCTAAACGCTCATGAACATCGAACACTGAGGATCAGAAGATAGCTGTGACTGACCAGTATTCCGACAAGCTGCCTGCGCTTCCCGATCTTCGCAGCTGCCGAGTGTGATCCCTCATCTCCTCCAAGCAGACTGGCCTCGTCCTCACTGTCCTCGTCATGCCGGCGCCCACGGTGGCCGTGATCGTGACTGTGGTGGTGGTGAAGTGATGCGCGCTCGGCATCCCGCTCCAAGCTTTGCGCGTACAGAACGGGCGCGGCGGCGATCCTGGGACTGCGATCATGATGCTCCTCGTGTCGGCCCCTGGACTCATGCCTGTGGTGGCCAGCGAAGAAGCGCGATATTGCGTGAGAGTGTGCGTGGTGCCGGCTCTGTTGTCGGAGGTCTTCTGCGTGCGCGTGCGAATGCGAGCCGTATGAGAATGACTCTGTGCGCTGGTCATTGAGCGGGCCCAACGAAGGGGGCTCGAGACTGGAACGGATGAGAGGACTGTTCTCTGTGGGCTCGCGTGGTGCTTCTGCTGCAGGGAGGTCGGTGGTCAAGCTTTTGTGAATATGCGCTGGGGGTTCGGGTTGCCCGAGGGTGGGCGTGGATGGAAATGAGGCGTCTGGTGATGACGGCTCAGAGTCATATGCTTGGAGACGATCGACATACGAAGTGGATATGTCTGTGAAATCATTGAGCGGGAGTGCAGGAGAAACATAACTATAACTCACATTCCACGACGAAGATTGACAGCAGCGAGCACAATCTGCGTATGCCAGGCTAGATGTCAGCTCATTCTTGATTGACTCGTAGGATGGCTGATACGCACATGATCAGGCCTGTCCATTTCTCGATATTCCATCGAGCTTTGACGATGGGGTGATGTAGAGAAGAGAACGCATCTTGCAGAAGATGGACAAACGCGGTTGACAATATAACGCCTTTGACACCGACAGGTCAGCGTCTGTCAATGGACCGGTGTAAATTGAGTACAACCGCACCTGTACCGAAATGCTTGCCGCAAAAGAACACAAGTTTCGGTATCCGTAAGGATTCAACTCGCTTTGAGATGGAGGGGAAGGATGCGGCGAAAAGGGAGACAACGAATACAATGACCATGACACCAACGCGGGCTTTCAGCGCTTCCTCGTCGGCTACCTGTCCCTGTTCCACTATCCATGCATTCTTAGCTGGATTTGAATCCCTCGGCATGTGTGCGATCAAGTTGTCGACGCTGGCAAGTGGTGTGGGGGGAAGAGACATGGAAGAGACCCCTGCCGAGATGATGTCCATTCTCGAGCTGAAACAGAGCCCCACGTTGGCCGCAAAGATGCTATGGATGCAAACTGCACAAGCTCTCAAGTGCCTGGTGGTACAGGTTCAGTCAGAGAGTTGGGTTAGACCGTCAAGATTTATAAGGATGTACGAGATGGGCGCTGATGGGCGCCTCAGGCTGGCACAGTACTTGAGAACCCTGTCGGTCGGGCCCAGTCAGGGGCAATTGCCTTATTCAATTTCCAATGGCGGACTTTTCATTGGCTGATTTGATCGGCTCGGATATCGATCTGGTGGCAATCTGGTGGCAATCTATTTCCAATCCAGTTGAGTTTCCCTCAACAATTATTACTACAAGGCAGAAGATATCCATGTTCAAACCATATGTTATCATATGCCCTTGGTAGGTCGTTGAGCAAGCCCCGGCAGTAGCTGATCAATGTCGTCAGAACGGTATATAGAATGGGGAGGGAACTGTCAGGCTGACGAGCCATATGCGGCCTACTGACTGCTGCCCCCTGATATACCTCATATCCAGCTCGCGCACTTTTGCCGATGCCGATGGGAGAGGAGAGATCGGGGAGCATGTCATTCTGGTGGGGTGGTGCTGTCCAAGTGTTGCCGCTGTAGCCGGGAGTTCGAGGTGGGTGGATGTGGATTTGAATTTGACTTGCGCGCGAGGCGCGGGTATCCCAGCGGAGGATAAGTTGGGGAGCATGTCATTCTGGTGTGGAGTTGCCCAAGTGTTACTGCCGTAGCCAGGAGTCTAGGGTGGGTAGATATAGAGAGTTAATGTAGATTTAAACTTGACCTTTGCGTGAGGCGCGAGTATCCCGGGAGATGAGAGATCGGGGAGCATGTCACTCTGGTTGTGTGGTGTTGCCCAAGTGTTGCCGGTGTAGCCAGGAGTCTGAGGGGGGTGGATCCGGGGAGTTAACGCAGATTGAAACTTGAGTTTCTAGTATGGCCGATCGATACGCGACGCGGGGGAGTGAACGGGTCCATAGCAAAGATGAGATGAACGGCAGGCGAACGCGACGCGTCGATATTGTGTACTCGATCGTTCTTAGGAGCCCCGCACTCTTTTAAATTTCGGCTCTTACGTCTGTCTTACCGTCCAAGCTCATCTGGCAAAAGTACCGAATAGTACCGAATGTCCCAACTACGGTTAAGGGCTTAAGGGCGTGCTATCGAAAGCAGACTCCACATATTCGAATCGTCTTCCCCATCTCCAAAACATTCGAATATCAGTGTCTGCCTACGGGAGACTAATCAAACTGTGTACCATCTCATAATGTCTGGAGGTAACCCTGCATACCAGCGTGGCTCCGTGCCTGCAACAGTCTCTGCTGCAATGGGCGGTGATAACCCATATCTCCAGCACAAGCAACCCAACCAACGCGGCGCAGGACCCTCCACAAGCAAGTCTGGCGCAGGCCCCGAAAAAGAGCCCTTGTATGGGTTTTTGCCCAGGAAAGTGGGCCACGTCCAGGTCACCAAAGCTATGGTATGGCATGTGGGACTATACAGCTCTAATCATTGCTCACTATCGCGATTCTCGACGTATAGGAACACGATCTCAATCCGTTTACGAAACAGCCACACTCGGTACAGTACAAGAAGATCCTGGAGGGGCGAAAGAAGCTTCCAGTCTTTGCTCAGATGGAGGAATTTTATAAAATGGTGAGTGTCATTTATCAGATTCGGCATTCCCCCAAGATGCGGAACGATCGCATTATGGTCCAGCATCCATTCATATCATTTACTTGATCGGAGTGAGCTGATGTCTCAATAAAGTTTAGTAATAATCAGATAATTATTATGGTCGGCGAAACAGGGTCTGGAAAAACCACTCAGTACTAAGCACCGAGTGATCCTTCGTCCGTTCCTGGCTAATGAGGAATCTACAGAATACCGCAACTTGTAGCATACTCGGACCTTCCGCACACGAAGGGGAAAATGGTAGCGTGTACTCAACCTAGACGGGTGGCGGCCATGTCCGTTGCGAAGCGTGTTGCTGACGAGATGGATGGTGAGCCCTACACTGCAGCTGATGACACGCAGCATCGCAATACTGATGAATACTGCAGTTACACTCGGCCGTCAAGTTGGTTACTCAATTCAATTTGAAGACATGACGGAACCTGGGACAACATTCCTCATGTACATGACAGACGGTATGCTTTTGCGCGAAGCAATGAACGACCCGAAGCTCGAGCGGTATTCGACGATTATTCTTGACGAAGCACATGAACGTACTCTGGCCACCGACATTCTGATGGGTCTCCTCAAGGCCCTGGCGAAAACCAGAAAGGATCTCAAGATCATCATCATGAGCGCCACCCTCGATGCGCTGAAGTTCCAAAAGTACTTTGGTTTAGGGAATGACAAAAAGCAGGGTATGGTAGCACCGTTATTAAAAATTCCTGGCCGAACACATCCAATCGAGGTCTTCTACACCCAAGAGCCAGAACCGGATTACGTGGAAGCCGCAATCCGCACAGTGCTCATGATCCACCGCTCAGAAAATGAGGGCGACGTTCTTCTCTTCCTCACGGGTGAGCAGGAGATCGAGGATGCTTGCCGAAAGATCAAACTTGAAGCAGACGATCTAATCAGCCAGAACCCAGACTCTGTCGGGCCGCTGATCTGCATACCACTTTACTCCTCTCTCCCGCCACAACAGCAACAGCGTATATTTGATGCAGCGCCCAAGCCCAGAATGCCGGGAGGTCCACCAGGCCGCAAAATTGTCGTGTCGACGAATGTTGCGGAAACGTCGCTCACAATTGACGGCATCGTCTATGTCGTCGACCCCGGGTTCTCGCAAGAGAAGGTCTACAACGCGCGTATACGTGTCGAGAGTCTGTTGGTGAGCCCCATCAGCAAGGCGAGTGCGCAACAGAGAGCAGGACGGGCTGGGCGGACACGGCCAGGGAAGTGCTTCCGGCTATACACGGAGAAAGACTTCATGAGTGAGCTAGAGGAGCAAACATATCCCGAAATTCTGCGGAGCAATTTGGCAAACACTGTCTTAACGCTAGTCAAACTGGGCGTCAAGGTGTGTCGTCTTCCATGCTTTTTCGATTTTCATTTCTTACAAGCATTCTAGGATCTGGTTCGATTAGACTATATAGATGCACCCGCACCAGAGACTTTGATGCGGGCTCTCGAACTTTTGAACTACCTGTCTGCGTTGGATGATAATGGTAACCTCACCGCTCTGGGTGGGATCATGGCAGAATTACCTTTAGATCCCCAGGTATGCTCATCGACGCAACGCATCCCAATAACTTGCACTGACATTCTGAATATAGCTCGCGAAGGTGCTCATCGTCAGCCCCGAGTTCAAATGTAGCAATGAAATCCGGACTATCACCGCAATGTTGTCTGGTGCGCCTTGATTTTGCCTCTCACTCCAGCTGAGTGCTGATCAATAATGACAGTACCAAATGTATGGGTGCGACCACATAACCAACGCAAGGAGTCTGATGCTGCCAAATCCCTGCTCACTGTACCAGACGGTGACCACCTCACCCTCCTCAACGTGTACAACAACTACGAACAAAGTAAGTTCTCCCCCACTCCCGTGTATTGATTCCTAATTTCTAATTGCGTGTCACCACCAGATAAGCACGACAAGAACTGGACCTGGACAAACTACCTCTCTGCCCGTGCGCTTGCCCAGGCTGACAACGTACGCAATCAGCTGCAGCGCACCATGGAGCGGTATGAGGTTGAGCTCGTCTCCATCCAAGATGAGAGAAAGCTCTGGTTGGCAGTGCGACAGGCGCTAGTGTGTGGGTTCTTCATGCAGGTTGCACATAAGGAAGGCGACAAGGGGAACTATGTGACCGTCAAGGATAACCAGGTACGTTGCTTGAGCTTCCCATCGATGGAATTTTGAGAGCCAACAGAACTGATTGTTAATCCATCTAGGTTGTTGCGTTGCACCCTTCCTGTGGACTTGATAACCAGCCTGAGTGGGTCATGTTCAACGAGTTTGTGCTCACAACGCGTCCGTACATCCGGACAGTGACTGATGTTCGACCCGAGTGGTAAGTGCCATCTAGTTGCTTCTAGATGCGTCTTATCTTAACATCTTATCTTTAGGTTGTTGGAATTTGCAACCAGTTACTTCGATTTGTCGCAATTCCAGGATGGGGAGACCAAGCGGGCGTTACAACGCATCGCGAACAAGCGCGCGAGCAACTTGAAGGCACCAGGTCGTGTAGAAAACAGCAATGACGCCAGCGGTCGGGGCAAGAAGAAGCGGAAGAACAAGTAACGGGTGTCGATATTCTACACGAGCCTTGTGGAGTTGTTCAGTGCATTCCGCATAATTGTATACACCGCGAACTGTTGGGGTAATATAGATGGTAGTACAAGCGGAAGCGCGTCGCATTCGTCTGTGTATTACATGATCTTGAGCTTATTCAGTTTGCCCGCCATAGCCACGAATCCCTTCTGCGAAATCCCATGCACCAGTGCCCTGGTTTTAACAAGCCCTGTCGAGCATCCAAATTGTCATGCACCCGAGGATTGTGTGAGCCCCTGTACTGAAATTTTACTTGCAGCGTGGGCACCTGCCACTGCAGCCACTGCAGCAGCCAGTACCTCCTTAGGTATATATATATAAGCGTATATTCTCCCCTAAACTAGATCTTGCTTGCGACAGATGGAACACCGATAATCGGCCCACCGCGGCCTTGTGCGACCATTTGCATACCAATACATTTATTGCAGAAGAAAACGCCTTTGAAGTTGATGTCGAAATGGCGCTCCCAGTTTTCAACAGCGGGTAAAGATATACCGTACGGTCTCAATTCACTACTGAAAGGTATAGTGGCGGGGGAAACGAACTCTAGGCGGACAGAGGCAGTGTACTGACATATTCAGGCATTCACTATCATCTAAGGCGATGTCAGAGGGTGAACTGGGAGTGACACACCACGTCCAGTCCTCCGAGATCCTTGACCGCCTTCGCCACCCACCTGCTCCTCCTAGGTAACATCCGCAGGAACGGCAACTGATTGCCGCTCTTTTGCGGTGATATCCTTGACGATCGAATCTAGGGCTGGCTGATTGCTCGGTATGTCATTCACAGGAATATCGAATCCGTCATCGGCGAGTCTAGGGCCGATAGCACGGCTGATGCCTTGCGCACTTCGAGTAAGGAGAGCTATCCCGGTTGACATAGTAGATGTGCGATAAGACGACTAGCAGCCTGGGTCCGAGGTCGCGGAGCCCAGATGATAAGGGACCTGTCACATGGCGTTTCCGCTTGATGAGATTTGGAGTAAGTTTGCCAAGAGAGCGCCCAGCTGTGTGCCGACAATATCACCAGTAAAGAGATGAACGAACGGCTGTGAATTAGAGATTGTATCACTGCCATGTATCACTTCATGGCGATGCTGAAAAACATAGGGTATCGTAAGTTATAAATAGTAAATTCGAACAGAGTTCTGAGCCAGGCGGGCGGTCGATGCTCTGTCCAGACTCCAAGGATAGAATTTAGAGTAGAATCACTGTAAACGGATACAAGCCGCAAATACGCATCAGCGAGAAAAAATACATGCACGAACTAAACATTGCCCAGCGCTCAGGCAGCCCGTGGCCCAGTAGCCGCCTTCCCGGGCAATAGGCCGAGGTCCACACGCCGTTCGGGGGACACCTCTCGCTCTCGGTTCAATTCAATGCAGTGGTCTCCGTTTCAGTTGGTGTGCCCAGGCTCGTAGCCGTTGCTTTTCGTATGTATGCATACCGAAGTCCGATATGGTGGCCTCTTCCTCCTGCCATGAGCGTAGGGTGTGCGTAATGTGGCGAGGGGAGTTCTCGGTGGCGTTCTGATGCGTATGAATGGGATTGAAAGCGAGGATAGGTTGTCCGAGAAGCAGGTTGTTGAGTGTTGGGTTTTGAGAGAGAGAGACAGGGGTATTGACAGTCGATCGCCGATCGCCACAATGAGTCAGCCGCGGCAGTGCCAAATCAGGATACCCTTTCTTCCGACCGCCTATGACACTGATTTGAGGAGAACAGCGCTGACAATCATTGTCAATACTAGTATGCTCGGGCCTCATTGATAGCGCTGAGTAGATTCATCACCGGAATGACGTCTAGGGGATAGATTTCAGAAACACTGTCAGACACTCATCACCTCTCATCACTCCGAGTCAGTGCTCAGCGCTCTCAGAGTTCCTAGTATGGTGGTTCATTAGCGCTCACTCCCGGTCTTTCCGAGGCGCCTGCGAGAGAGTTGACGCTCATATTTGTGTATAAGTAGGAATCATCATGTTCCGAACTTACTGAAACTTTCAAATCCCCCAACGCGCGGCTAATTATGTCGGCACCTATCCAGCTCAACTTCAGTGGCTACTACAAGTATGTGGGATTTCTCGCTTAGTTTGACTTTCCTAACTGATTACTGGTATGATTCGTGTGGGGTAGCTATACGGCTTGGACGGGATTGGGCGATAACGGATTTTCGACGTTTACTCTCAACTTGAATTCTGACGGCTCAGCATACGGGTCAGGCAGCGATAACTGTGGACCGGTGAGTTTCTCTTCTTGTTGGGAAGTATCGAAAGCAAGAGTGATATGCTCCCAAAACGAGTGAATGCACGTAACTTCAGTTCACCGTATCGGGTGCCTTGATCGGCGATAATCTCCGTTTTATCAAGCCAGTATGACCAGCATTAACGGTAACGTTGCTTGGAAGTACATCGGCAAGCGCGTGGCCCCCAAAGGCAATGTATATCAGTTTGTCGGCACATGGGGCTCCCCCCAGCAAAGCAATGCAGATGGCGAATTTGTGTTCTCCGCTGTGGATCAATCCAACTGCGTGAAACCTCACGAGCCTATCGAGGGCCAGTGGTAAGTTAACCGCTGCCTGGATAATCTCCCAACCTCATCTTCGCTGTGCTTTCTTAGGACCGGCCATTATGCTTACAATTATGACGCGCAAGGCCCAAAATGAACCTCACCATGGGCCTCGATCACGACGTCCCATTCGCGCCAACGGGCCGTTCAACATCATCGGCAACGGCTCGGACGATGTGCTGGCGCCTTCGAGATCAAGGGCGCTGTCACCAAAGTCAACCCCGATGGCTCGGGCGGTCAAATCGACTTCATTAAGAGCTATTCGAGCTGGAAGTGGAAGTACCAGGGCAAGTACGATGGCAGGAGCTCGATCGGAGGCACCTGGGGCCATGTGGCGGGCGATGCGATGTCGGGTGGGGAGAGGGGCGCGCACACCTCCGAGAGCGAACCTTACGGCCGAGTTTGCTGCTTCGATGATGAAGATGGCTGTCCGCAGCCTCCCTTGTTCGCCTACTTAGCTCCGCGGTGCATATCGCTTCGAATAACGAGAGCAGTGTCACTTCGAGTCCTTCATTCGTCCTTACACTCCTCAATTCTTTCACTTCGTAATTGGTAATAACGATATGTGTCTTGTAAATCAAACTATGTGGTGCAATACTTTCCCTATCATTGAATCAGTCGATTCAATCGAAGTCTGTCGAAATTGAACAAGTATAGCCATAAGCCCGATCTTTCTTAAGCAGTACCCACCATTATATGCCTTCAGCGCAATAGGGAAGCTCATAATGAGGTGTATATGCATAACACTACATAGCCTAGAGCTGAAAGTATCAGAAGCGCCGGGACATCCGGTTAGAACCAAGTACTAATTGTTCAAGCTTTTTGATGTCGGTGCCGGTGCGATGCAGTGCGGGTAATTATAACCCTGCGTCCTTATAGTGGTGTCCTTGACTCACACAATATCCAAGAGCACAAATGATAAGTTACTATAGATGAGGACGAGTCGTGTGGGATTTCTAGAAGAGATTAAGTCATGCCGGCCTTTGAACTGAAACTCATATCAAGCTCAGTGACAGAGCTCACAACACAGACCGCGCCACAATATACTCTTGTACTCTGTCCCCAGTAATTTCATCCTCGAGCATTTACTGACGGATATCTATATTGGATCCAGAGACATAGTATGCGCGTGGGGTATTCGGGGTATTCGGGTATGCTGCGCAGATGCGCAAATCATCTTCGTAATTCATAATTTTTCTTTCGCATTATCAGAGCAGCGCCGGTGCCAGAAGTCTCGAACATCCCAAACCCAACGTCAGCCCCAGTGTAGACACCCAAAATACGAACCCTTCCAGTCAACTTGTTTAGTCGCACAGTCTGGCAAGTTCCAGCCAAGTCCGTAATATGCCTTCCATACTCATCCAACGCCCTGTCCATTCGCTTGGGGAGCTTCGCCTGCAGACATCGTGACCATCAATTCTGGATAGAGTACTGCTGTATTGGCATCAGTTACTCGCGACAGGTGATACTAAAGTTAACCAGAAGTGCGTCCCTAGATCGTCACAGACAGCTCATTACAGCAAACCAGAATGTGCAGCGTCTTGAGAGCTGTCCATGCCCTCATCTTCAAGACGCTAACGTCGCAGGCAAGATGAACCTATCTGATTCCTTGATTCAGCCGTGAGCATTTTAATGTCTAGAGATTTATAGCTTGGTCTGGGCGGAGTGTGCGTAATGTCGATTGTCGGCAATTTTACATCTGCTGTAGCTATCCAGCCGTAGGAAACTCCCGGGGACCTGTCCGTCGTACTGCGAGCATCAATACTTTGACAGTCGTATTTTGGGTCTCGAATTCATATACTATGCTATTGGTGGATGGTTCCTAGTACTATACGTGACAGCAGGCTTTTCGCGGCGCCGCAGCTAGCGAGTTTTTGGTACTGTCCGCTTGACCTGTGGTAGAGCTTTTGTGAGCATAAACCTCACTCTTGTTTTGAACCATCGTGGAAGCGAGAGTATCTCCTATGCTGCTAGCGATATGAATATTCAGTTCAACATATCGGGTGCCTTGATCGGCGATAATCTCCGTTTTATCAAGCAGTATACCAGCAGTAACGGTAACGTTGCTTGGAAGTACATCGGCAAGCGCGTGGCCCCCA
>KV417529.1:0-135910 GCA_001630335.1 Athelia psychrophila | reverse complement strand
TGGGCCTCCCGTCTTACCCTAGCTTCTCGCCGAAGCATGATCCTACATACGTCGGTCTTGGTGGAACATCAACACCTGAACTAACCGAACTTGTAGCCGGCTCCGCTCTCCACACACCACAGCGCGCTCACACAACGGTCGTTGACACAGCAGAAACCCAAACGGGGGGCTCCGCTCCTACATGTGCCGCTACTCACGCCGCTACTCATGCCACTGCTCATGCTACTCACGGCTCAGCGACTACTTCAACTTGTAAAGTCTACTAAATATCTGCTACTGAACACACTACCTTCTTGCTTTCTTTCCGCAACAAACCTATCCCCGTCGATCCGACTGACGAAATATAGACTCTAGACACACCGTCACGCCAAGAGGCTAAAGTAAGGGCGTTAGAGCTGCAGTCCGCCCGCGACAGTCCGGGGATTTGAAACGGAAACGGGAACGTGCGGTTACAGCTGCAGGGTTTTACGAGGACGACCCAGGAGATTATCATTATGGCGTTTTAGTGGGAGGTCGAAGCTCAAGTGCTTTTCTTTCTTTATACGCCTGGAGGAGTAGAGACTCGAGTGGCTACGCTAGGTTGAGTAGGACTCGGAGCTTACGTTTCACGAAAAGACGTCGGGACGTCAGTGTCTTGAGGACCCGACCGCCCTGCTCCTAGAGTAACTACCCCTGAAATATCTTGACTAGTTGTCACTCACAACGAGCGGGTATGTACGCTTCGACTGCGGATCTTGAGGGACGTCAACTTCTGGCGCCTTTGAAGTTCGTGCGCATGTCGCATAGCGACGTCTTGTCCCTGTGCTACGAGACGATGTAGGCCGAGTTTACGTTCTCGGTGAAGAGCTGCCGCCCCTCGATGTTGCGGGGCGGCTTCCTCCGCGAGAAGCTCAAGTTTCCGGTGGGCGTAAAATAGCTGCCGCTCCGGGTCACGTTCCACAAGAAACGGCGGCGGTGCGGCATAGGGTCGGCGTTATGGCGATACATGCAACGAAGGGGAGGTTATACGCGCTACCAAGGGGCGACTACGAGGGAGGGGTAGAGAGGAAGAGGGGTAGAGGAATAGAGGGGTGTCCGACTTGTGCAAGGAGCTTGAGTTCTACCTCTTGCTCGCGGAGGAGGTCGCGGCGCGGCTCGACGCGCGTGTCGGGAGGAGTAAGCAGAGGAGGTGGAGGCGCGACTGGAGCGTCATGCCGCAGCGGCGCGACAGGAGGTATCGCTACCGCGGGTACAGGAGGAACAGGCGGTACAGGAGGTACCGGGGGCCCAGCGCCGGCATGGGGTAGTGGTAGGGCTGGGGCGCGAGCCTGCTCTAGAGCGTCGGCATGATGGGCGCGCGGTGCTCGCCGCGGATGCCGCGCTCGCCTCCGCGCGACCGCGTCCGCTCGGGCGAGTCGCCCTCGAAAGGCCCCTCGCCCGTGCGCTACCCGGGCATGCGGCGCGACGTGTTGGGGCGCGTACACGGCCTCCTGTGCAGCCTCCTCCCGCGCGCCTTCTTCTTCCATACCGGAATACCGGAACGAGGCAGGGAAAGGGCACTAACGTCGTCCGAGCGACTACGTGGAAACGTGGAGGGTGTCGAGTTCTTCTGCGTGGGCTTGCTTGTCATGCAGACGCAGTGGACGCCCGCGTGGCTGAGCGGGCTCACCGCGTTCCCGGGCGTCCCGGGCTTCTGGGACACGTTGCGCACGCCCGACGCCACCCGCTTCTACGTCGCGTTCTGCCTGCTGCTGGGACGGTGCCCGCTCCCGC
Source organism: Athelia psychrophila (assembly GCA_001630335.1). Lineage (NCBI taxonomy): Eukaryota > Fungi > Basidiomycota > Agaricomycetes > Atheliales > Atheliaceae > Athelia > Athelia psychrophila. Next base: position 134,158 of record KV417529.1, on the reverse strand, counting down.
GCCGCAGAACTAAACGGAACGAACGCTAGAACGCTAGAACAAAACTTGTAATGTATAACATATAACTTTCGACCCATACTCCATACCCCATACCTGGACATTTGCGGCAGGGCTATGGCACGACGACAACGACAACGACAACGACAAAAACAAAAACAAAAGGCAAGAAGGCCTAAAAAGCCCCTGTAAGGGAGAGTTAACATATATGTGCGTAATGTTGGGGGTGACATATCAATAGACCATTAGACCAAATTATATAGATCTCAGTCCCCGAGAATTGGCGCAAAGAGGTTCAAGAAGCATTCGGTCAGGCTAGTCAGGAGCAGGGGTATGCCGTAAAGCTCCTGAACACGTATTAGAAAGGATACCAGTCAGAGTCTTTTATTCGCGAGTTGGCTACCTCCGGGCCCCACTAGTACTGGCACGATATCGACTGTTCCTCTACTCGACATCAACTGTCTTTCTCTCCACTGCTGCTACCTGTACTAAGTATGTACTCCAGAGTCCAGATCGACACAAATCCTGAAAATACGAGAACATCTAATTCTTCGGGAAAATCACACATGTGCCTGCACATGTGCGACACATGTGTGAGTGGCAGTGCAAGTGGTAGTGGCGTGGGCGTACCGCCGGGACAATGGGCCTGGGGCCGTTGTTAGCGTGATATTAAATTTAATGAAGAACATTTTGCTGCCAGAGGTGGAGATAGCGAGTTCATTGTTCACACAGGACACAGGAAGATGAGCACACAGTAATGTAATTTTATCAGTAGCCCTATATGCCATAACATTGCTCGGCACAAAACAGAGGCCCGAGATCATTGAGAGGCCCCAAGATTGTTGAAGTGTTGGTGGCATGATGCATTGGTCATACATGTCGACAGTGTGTGGGCTTGTATGCTCTTGTATGGCCCCTTGTGCGGAAGGCGATTGGTAAGAGCGCCGGGTGGCTTGGTGGCATTAATGAATTGTGGCGACAGGTGGTACATAATAGAGGGATGGACAAAAGGCATTGTGAAGGCAGCGACGGAGGGAGTATGCAGTAGGGATGTGGCGGCTGTGGCGCTATGTGTGTGTCGGCACATGTGCGAATATCCCGGGAAACTCGATGTATTGGAAAATACGTACCCTCAGCAATGCCACCGATATCTGAGAATGTAATTTTCTGCAGCAGTCGCCTATCCGAGAACATATAATTCTTCGGGAAAATCACACATGTGTGCAAGTGGTAGTGGCGTGGGTGTTACTTTACCACCGGGACAATAGGGGGCCGTGGCTAAGCGAGACATTAATGCAGGAAGAACATTTTGCTGCGAGTTAGGTGGAGATAGCGAGTTCATTGTTCACACAGGACACAGGAAGACGAGCACACAGTAATGTAATTTTATTGGTAGCCCTATATACCATAACATTGCTGAGAGGCCCCAAGATTGTTGACGAATAGAAAGTGTTGGGACTCAAGTGCCGGTGGCATGATGCATTGATCATACATGTTGACAGTGTATGGGCTTGTATGGGCCATGTGCGGAAGGCAATTGATAAGAGCACCGGGTGGTTTGGTGGCATTAATGAATTGTGGCGACAGGTGGTACATAATAGAGGGACAAAAGACGTGGTGAAGGAAGCGACGGAGGGAGTATGCAGTAGGACTGTGGCGACTGTGGCGCTATGTGTGTGCCGACACATGTGCGAATATCCTGGGAAACTCGATGTATTGGCCTATTCGGTATCCTCGCACTTCGGAGTGGTAATCGTATATGGTCTTAATCAACCTTTCATGAGAATTGTGCACCGCCAGCAGTCCTCGGTTGGCACCCGCCGATATCAATCATCCCTCAGCCTCCACTCCTTCAGCCTGTCATCAGAATAGAGCAAAGGTGCACGTGGATGCATGCGCTAGAGACGTACCTCAAGGTTCTTTAATTATCTAACCCTGCGAACGGCGTGGGATGGTCGAAGCTAAAGTCCTCCACATCGACAATTTGCCGCAAGTACCCCATAGCCTTCGCATCCGCCTCAACGAACGAAGACTTGGGTAATTTGAGTTCGCGGAGCGGATGGCCAGCGTCTCGCATCATGGATATTTTGTAGTGCAATGCCCCTACATCCAATGGCATGTTAGACCCTGACACCGCAAGAGTGTGCAGTTTGGGCCAACGAGGGGAACCATCACCGCTGGATCCCGTGTCAATGGTGGCGAGTATATGGTCGATGCCACAGAGCGCTTTCCCTTGTAACAGTTGACAGGTCAGCCGCTCGATTCCAGGGAACATGCGCGCGACCACTTCGAGGTCTGGTGCCTGCTGTATGATGTGCACAAGGGTCAAATTCTGTAGAGCAGGGAAGTGGGACTCCAAATCCTCTTCGCTTGAAAGGTTTGGTCCGGGTCCGGCGTAACACCACCGCACCAGTGCAAGGGTGGTCAGCGATGTTGCGTGAATAGTGTGGATAACGCGATCAAGATCGTCTAGGCCATTCATTTCTACCTGCAAGAATAGAACAGTGGGAAGTACCACTGGAAAGCTTGTTGCATCCTGAGAAAAACTATATATCGATAACTCGAGATGATTCAACACTGGGAGCGCCATGAGAGCATCTCGGTACTCGTGTCCGTCAGCTGCAATTCCCTCCAGTCGCAAGCACTGTAAATGTTGGAAAGAAGGGATACAAAAGTGGAGTGACGAGGGAGCGATGTTTTTGAGTTGTGCACTTGTCAGATGAGGGGCGCCCGATGGGAAAAGTGGCCCTTTCAGCTCGAAGAAACCATGAATACCACCAGTGCCGAGTAGAATTGAGCGAAGGATGGAAGCAGGTTTATGGGAGAGGTATTGGAGAATGTCGCGCACACCATCTGGGTCTCCGTCGTTGATGCAGAGACGATCAAAGTGCCCGACTTGGTCACCGAGCATTGCGAAAAAGTTTCCTGTTTGGATGTCATCTTGATCACTTTCGTAAAATTCATGAATCTGAATGTTTACCGGCGACGACTTGGACCTTGAAAGAAAAGCGGTAGCCCTCCTTCTAACTTTCTCTGAGTATGGGTCGAATCGAATACTACCAGCGGGCTTGGTATATTCAATTTTGTTCCATAGCCGGGGAGTTGCCAGCGCGATTTCGCGCCAACTCTGCGACACATGAGAGGCGAGAGACCCGAAATGAAGCTTGGCACTTGCGTTAAGAAGCGCGCCGGCCTCAAAAATCATGGCCAGTATGTCGCTAGGAAGGATGGAAATGGGCGAGTCCAAGTTGTGCAAGTCTTGTTGCACGGCTTTCCCCTGAGCATCTAACTCGGCTAGTTGAACAACTAGGATACGTCTTTTGGTGGAAATCTCTTCCAGACGCCTTGAGAGTGATAGGTGCTGCAGGTCCTTCAAGTCTTGACGCATTGTGATTCACGATGCTAGATGGCGCTGTTCGGGAGTGTTAGCAAGAATGCAAGCTGGCGCGGGGTCCTTACATGCCACATACCAATTTTTGTATGACAAAAGCAGGTAGATGGAGGTAGATGGAGGGATGTCAAAATGCTGGTAAGTTAATGGTTGCACGTTCGCTCCTATAAACACCGAGTGGCTAAAAGTTAGAGCAGCAGCATATGGCGGTTTTTCGACACATTTATTCCGACGCGCCAACGCCACTTTCCTGCCCGCGCGCGCCACTTTTCCGGCTGCGCGCGCCACTTTTCGCATCCTCCGCCACTTTTCCATTGCTCGACTGAGTTGTCGTCATGTTGCGACAGAGTTGTAAGATGGGGGTATAAATAGATATAGGCCTGAGAAGCTACCTGGCCTGCCAATTCAAGTTGAAATCATCAGACATACAATCATTGAGAGCTTCGGCTGTGGACAATTTTGTGCATTGAACCACATCAAAATGGGAGCATTTATCATGATCAGCCAAATTGAGACCCACAAGGTACAGAGGTAAATGTATTGAATTGGTAGAGTCGAGAGTACAATGTAGGTAGGGGTATGGTTAGTTGTATGGGAGGTAGCTCCAGGTAAACATCCAAAGCCGTAATCTGATATATCATACCCTCAAGCGCAACATCCTCATCCCTGCAAGCCCTTGACTGTGTTATCAGACACCCACACATTCATAGGCCTATCGCCTTCAGGCCGCGCTGCTATCGCATTGACGGAGTGGGTCGGGACTCGGCGCCGGGGGGACGCTGCGGGCACGGAGTTGATCGTCACTGCAGACACCTCGAATGCGGGAGGTACAGCGAGAGCGCACGGGGATGTAGTTGCACGTCTGGGGGCCTCATCGCGCGGTTTGGCGGCGACGGTGGTATCTTCGACCACGGCTGTGAGCCCGGATGGTGATCGAGTATCGTGCGACGCGGTGCTGGTGCGATGTGAAAGCCGCAAGGATGCGGGTGCTGGTGAGCAGGCATATGGAAACACGTCGACGCGTGGGGAAGCTGCAGCATACCCGTTGTCTGCAGAGGTGTGTGCACAATCAACTGGGCTGTTGGTACATTAGCTGGAGTGTGAGTGTGCGCGTTAGCACGATGGTGGGAGAGCGTACTGCTATCCCTCCTCTATTCCCTCGCTCTTCATTCATCCCCCCATTCCCTTCGCATCCCACATATCCGCTAGGCGGGACCCAGTTAGCCGCGTGTCGTTGCCGTACGAGGCGGTCTCGGTGAGTGGTGCGTCGTCAAGTTGCGGTCTCGCGCCCTTCGTGGTGTCGGCGAGAGGGTAGCAACCTGTGCGTGTGCATGGGGAGTTGAGGGAGACAGCCAGGGGCAGAGGAGCAGGTGGTCGTGGAGGCGGTAGACTTTCGGCAAGCTAACTAACTAGCATGCCTCCCGACTCCCGAGAGACGCGTCTCAATTGAACAAACAAGCACAAATAGTTGACATCCGGTGGTTGTTGCCACGTCACAACCTTAACCTCGAACACCGACCATCTCCTTTTCCTACAATGGTTCTGGCAGCGCGGGGCGCACTCTTGGTGCCCAGTTCCAATATCCAATATTTATCTTCTTTTTTTATCTGTTCTGGATCTATCCCGACAATAGTTCCCTCAACTAACCCAGACTAACACCACCCACTCAAACAACATCGCATTTTGACAACATATCTCTAACCACTCTTCTAACATTTATCTCAATATATGCCTTATATCATCATTTCCCCCGATTTCATAGTATTTTCTAGGATCGTATAAATGACACTACAATAGAATATCAGAAAGTGGCGCGAACTGAAAAGTGGCGGAAAATGCAAAGTTGCGCGGCGGGATTTTTTAAAAGTGCGTTGTAACCGCCATAGCAGCAGACCCCTATTCAAACAACGCCTTTCTTCCGCTCATCCATCACCCACTACACAACTACACAAGTAATCGTGATCGTTTCTTTAAAATCACCCGCAATGTCTAACTCCATTAGCAACTCGGCATACATCACCGCGGACATCCTCGCCTCGGCCAATGTTCAAGTCAATCAAGCCACTCTTCACAACCCAAAACTTATGGAGCTTGTGGGTTCATACCTCCTAGTGCGCAGCCATTCTTCGATCCCATTCTGTCCTCGGGGCATTTCTCCGAGGGTAGACTGGCGTCAATCTATACAAGAGGCGCATGGTCGGGCAAGCCGGAGAAGCGAGCAGATCAACCACGACCTATAACCTACATATACTGAAATGCTGGGAACGATACTAGTGAGAGCTTTTTATTGAATTGGGGAGGGTGCTGTCTCATCGATGCTGGGGTTGCTCACTCGAAGCCCCTATCACCATCCATCCCATCAATTGATGAATTACAGCCAGAATCATACATTGGGAATCGTGCGTGAATCACCTACTCTATACTACTCTTCATCGATAATCAGCACACACTGTACCTACCTCTACTTTCTATCAATCATATCATATGAGCACAAACACGGATGTGGTATCAAGTATCACATGATTCTGATTGCTGAACATCCAGTCCTCCAAGATAGTACATATTCATAAAACCCGTAAATAGAACACTGCTGTAAGTTACATTCCAGTGAGACCCTTTAAAAATGAAAGAACGAATAGGGATGCGGTGGCACGAACCGGGACACGCTACCTCGCCCAAGGGGTGCATGAAGCCGAAGCCGATGATGGTGAGAGCTTGGCGTTAAATGAAGTAGCTAGGAACCGCGGCACGAGGTCACTCGATGGTTAGGGTGTCGAGTGCTTTGCGAGTTGGGGGGGCGCTTGGCATAGCGCATATTTGATGTGTATTCACCGATGTCCAGTGAGGGAGTAGAATATATGACGCTGAAGGAAGTAGCAGTAAGCACGTGGCGCAATTACCAGCAAGTGAGGAGTGTGTGTGACTCGAGCAAAGGAGCAGGCTCAGAGAGTCGTCGAGGGCCGGGCTGCATCGGTCTGTGAATATTATGTGGCGTCGGAGATCTCGCCAGCGCTACTACATATCATCATGGAAATCGTTACTATTAGCATCTGGTCGTCGGACATGCCATCACCGCTTCCAACACCTAGCCGGAAGTCGTAGTCTTCGGGCGTCTGACCCATCTGCGCCGAGAAGTCCAGCGAGCCGTCCTTCATTCCAAAGATCGTCGCCCCGTTCTTGCCGCTGGTGGCCAGTGGGTGGATCTCGCCCATCTTAGTGGCCTTCTGCTGCTGCTTGGCCTGCGGAGTCCGGACGGTAGCGGACAGATACCTCAGTTTGCAAGTGGGAAAGCCGAGGAAAGTTCCGACTTCCATGTGAGGGCTTCGATGTATCGAAGCTCCCTGATGAAATTCCAGTGCGGCTGGTCGACAAAGCGAGGAACTGGTCGAAGGTGCCGGTGACCTGAGATCGCGTATTCTGCACGATTCACGGTTGCTTGTCCAAGATGTCGAGGGCTGCAGCGTCCACCTCCAGCTCGATGGATGTCGCGGCTACCCCAATGATCATTGTGTTCTCGCGACCGATTCGCATCTCGCGCTGGTGAAGAAAGTGCTGCACGCTATCGAAGAGAGGTAAGAGGGTTTTCGTGATGAGCCGGCCACTCTTCTCATAGACGTCAGTGTCGTGCGCCCGTTTTCGAATTGCGACAGCCTTCTGGTCCGAGAGGCCCTTAAACATGGACTTGAGCGTGTTGATGCAAGGCATGCTGCCGAGGTGCGAGTTCGTCGTGATGATATGCACGGGCGCACATGACGCGAGGTGTAGAATGCCGTTAGCCAAAAGACACAGTCGCGCACTCGGCGAGCGACTGAAATTGAGCGAGCACAAGGCCTGCAGAGCAACCTTGAGGGGAGTAAGAGGATTGGACCAGAGTAAGAGGTCAATGACTCACGAGTCATGGTTTAGGTGGGTGGGCTTGACGAGTCTGTGTGGTTGATTGGGCGTGCCATACGCGTAAACAGCCAGGGTGCGAGGGATAAACATAGGTGGTGAATACTGAAGTACTAAGAGACCGAGACGCGAGAGTCGTAGTCTCCCGAGGGCAAACTCCAGAAAATTTGGATCGAACCTGCGTAAACTCCGGATAGTCTCAGCGTCAGAGCGAGTTCCAGATTGCAGATTCTACGGTCTCAATTCCCTATTGAAAGGTTTCGTGTCGGGGGAAACGAACTCTATGCGGACAGAGGCAGTGTGCTGACATGTTCAGGCACTCGCTACCATCTAAGGCGATGTCAGAGGGTGAACTGGGAGTGACACACCACGTCAAGGATCTCGGCACGTCCAGTCCTCCGAGATCCTTGACCGCCTTCGCCACCCACCTGCTCCTCCTAGGTAACATTCGCAGGAACGGCAACCGATTGCCGCTCTTTTGCGGTGATATCCTTGACGATCGAATCTAGGGCTGGCTGATTGCTCGGTATGTCATTCACAGGAATATCGAATCCGTCATCGGCGAGTCTAGGGCCGATAGCACGGCTGATGCCTTGCGCACTTCGAGTAAGGAGAGCTATCCCGGTTGACATAGTAGATGTGCGATAAAACGACTAGCAGCCTGGGTCCGAGGTCGCGGAGTCCAGATGATAAGGGACCTGTCACATGGCGTTTCCGCTTGATGAGATTTGGAGTAAGTTTGCCAAGAGAGCGCCCAGCTGTGTGCCGACAATATCACCAGTAAAGAGATGAACGAACGGCTGTGAATTAGAGATTGTATCACTGCCATGTATCACTTCATGGCGATGCTGAAAAACATAGGGTATCGTAAGTTATAAATAGTAAATTCGAACAGAGTTCTGAGCCAGGCGGGCGGTCGATGCTCTGTCCAGACTCCAAGGATAGAATTTAGAGTAGAATCACTGTAAACGGATACAAGCCGCAAATACGCATCAGCGAGAAAAAATACATGCACGAACTAAACATTGCCCAGCGCTCAGGCAGCCCGTGGCCCAGTAGCCGCCTTCCCGGGCAATAGGCCGAGGTCCACACGCCGTTCGGGGGACACCTCTCGCTCTCGGTTCAATTCAATGCAGTGGTCTCCGTTTCAGTTGGTGTGCCCAGGCTCGTAGCCGTTGCTTTTCGTATGTATGCATACCGAAGTCCGATATGGTGGCCTCTTCCTCCTGCCATGAGCGTAGGGTGTGCGTAATGTGGCGAGGGGAGTTCTCGGTGGCGTTCTGATGCGTATGAATGGGATTGAAAGCGAGGATAGGTTGTCCGAGAAGCAGGTTGTTGAGTGTTGGGTTTTGAGAGAGAGAGACAGGGGTATTGACAGTCGATCGCCGATCGCCACAATGAGTCTGCCGCGGCAGTGCCAAATCAGGATACCCTTTCTTCCGACCGCCTATGACACTGATTTGAGGAGAACAGCGCTGACAATCATTGTCAATACTAGTATGCTCGGGCCTCATTGATAGCGCTGAGTAGATTCATCACCGGAATGACGTCTAGGGGATAGATTTCAGAAACACTGTCAGACACTCATCACCTCTCATCACTCCGAGTCAGTGCTCAGCGCTCTCAGAGTTCCTAGTATGGTGGTTCATTAGCGCTCACTCCCGGTCTTTCCGAGGCGCCTGCGAGAGAGTTGACGCTCATATTTGTGTATAAGTAGGAATCATCATGTTCCGAACTTACTGAAACTTTCAAATCCCCCAACGCGCGGCTAATTATGTCGGCACCTATCCAGCTCAACTTCAGTGGCTACTACAAGTATGTGGGATTTCTCGCTTAGTTTGACTTTCCTAACTGATTACTGGTATGATTCGTGTGGGGTAGCTATACGGCTTGGACGGGATTGGGCGATAACGGATTTTCGACGTTTACTCTCAACTTGAATTCTGACGGCTCAGCATACGGGTCAGGCAGCGATAACTGTGGACCGGTGAGTTTCTCTTCTTGTTGGGAAGCAAGATATCTCCTAACATCAGCGAATGAATATTCAGTTCAACATATCGGGTGCCTTGATCGGCGATAATCTCCGTTTTATCAAGCAGTATACCAGCAGTAACGGTAACGTTGCTTGGAAGTACATCGGCAAGCGCGTGGCCCCCAAAGGCAATGTATATCAGTTTGTCGGCACATGGGGCTCCCCCCAGCAAAGCAATGCAGATGGCGAATTTGTGTTCTCCGCTGTGGATCAATCCAACTGCGTGAAACCTCACGAGCCTATCGAGGGCCAGTGGTAAGTTAACCGCTGCCTGGATAATCTCCCAACCTCATCTTCGTTGTGCTTTCTAGGACCGGCCATTATGCTTACAATTATGACGCGCAAGGCCCCAAAATGAACCTCACCATGGGCCTCGATCACGACGTCCCATTCGCGCCCAACGGGCCGTTCAACATCATCGGCAACGGCTCGGACGATGCCGGCGCCTTCGAGATCAAGGGCGCTGTCACCAAAGTCAACCCCGATGGCTCGGGCGGTCAAATCGACTTCATTAAGAGCTATTCGAGCTGGAAGTGGAAGTACCAGGGCAAGTACGATGGCAGGAGCTCGATCGGAGGCACCTGGGGCCATGTGGCGGGCGATGCGATGTCGGGTGGGGAGAGGGGCGGCACATTCCACCTGGCGCAGACAGCGAACCTTACGGCCGAGTTTGCTGCTTCGATGATGAAGATGGCTGTCCGCAGCCTCCCTTGTTCGCCTACTTTAGCTTCCGCGGTGCATATCGCTTCGAATAACGAGGTCCATGCGCCGGAGACGTACCTCAAGGCCCTTCAATAATCTAACCCGGCGAATGGTGTGGGCCAGTCGAGGCTGAAGTCCTCCACATCGACTATTGTTCGCAAGTACCCCATAGCCTTCGCATCCACTTCAACAAACAAAGACTTGGGTAATTTTAGTTTGCGGAGCGGATGGCCAGCATCTCGCATCAGGTATATTTTGTAGTGCAATGCCCCGGCATCCAGTGGCGTGCCAGACCCTGACACCGCAACGGTGTGCAGTTTGGGCCAACGAAGGGAATCATCACCACTGGATCCCGTGCGAATTGTGGCGAGTATATGGTCGATGCCACAGAACCTTTCTTCCGGTGCCACTTGACAAGTCAACCGCTCGATTCCAGGGAATCTGCGAGCGACCATTTCGAGGTCTGGTGCCTCCTTCGTGATGTTTTCAAGGATCAAATGCTGTAGAGCAGGGAAGTGGGGCTCCAAATCTTGGAGAGCGAGATTCAATCCGAGTACGTTGTAATCCCACCTCGGCAGTGACAGGGCGGTCAGCGATGTTGCGTGGATAATGTGGATAACGCGATCAAGATCATCTGCGTCATATGTTTCTACCTGCAAGAATATCGAAAGCAAGAGTGATATGCTCCCAAAACGAGTAATACACGTAACTACAGCCACCGTAGCGCAGCCAGGACCCCAATCACTGGCCTCTGAGAATACTTGAGGTATGAAAATAATTACCTAGACCTTCCTCAGTGGCCCTACACTTCTCAAATCCTCTGGATCACATCAAATCACGTTGGAATAATTATTCACAATGAAATACCCGGCGATAGATATATGTGATGTGTCAAAACCCGAAAATTTGACCCATAGCCGCTGCGCTGGCCCTAATAGTGATACACTCACCACATTCGGCCTCCATTGTCTGAGGGGTACTCTACCACGATGATCTCGATTGACTCTCACTGTGTCCTACTTAGCCTCAGTCTCGTAGCTTTTGCAATTTTAAATGCAAGAAATCTGTAATCAGCTCACCCGGGGGGTAATTTGGATAGACCTCTGAGGGTCTTGTGCTTCTTGGCGAGGCTGGCCTGTGCTATGTACGAGAGCGCCGACAATATGTATTGACACAGTACAACCTCGTCACACTATGGTACCTTTGTCATGGGCATCGTGGCTAGGCCCCGCCCGGCCGACTCAACAGTGTTTCAAGCTGCCTGTGTGGCCCACTATCCGCGATCCGTGGCGAACGAGCTGTGATTCTGTCTGTGCGCGAGGGTGGAGTTTGGGCTAGAGCTAAGCAGCGCAGAGTCCTCAGATATGCACGCACTCTCCGAGTGCAGTATCTCGCCCAGTGTTTGCTCTCCATCACACGAGAGGATGTCCTTGCGTACTTGCGGCTCACCCCACGGCCGGTCTTGTTTTCACAAATGATCTCGCTACCCCCTGGTGTCCCATCGGATTCCGACCGGAAATCACCTATATCACACCCATTCTCGGGGTTGTGCCCCCGTTTCCGGTAGACTGAGGTAAATGGGCGCGGAAAACACTCACTTGTGACCGGTTGCAGCCATCTTTTCCTCGGGAGCAGCCTCGGCACAGGTCGCAACTCAAATTCGCACTTGCACACATTTGCCATAGAGCAGCACAGTAATAAAGTGTCATGTACACCACATCAGGGACGAGAGCGCCCGCCATCGCTAATAGTTGTGTAGATTAAACGCACGTGAGCGTTATATTCGTGATTTGGGTTGGCGATAGTGGGGTGGCGTAATGATTCAACAGGGAGGTGTGTGGAGCAGCGGAGGCGGCACGAGAGGGGGGTGGGCGGCGAGATACTGAAATGAGGGCGGGAACCACAAGGCATACAGTTTCTGTCGTCGGAACAAGTGCTGGGGTTGTGCTATCGTGCGCACGCGTTTGGGATAGTGTAAGGGTGATGTGTGCGAGGGACATACATGAGAAGCAGCAGGCAGATGCAGCGGCTGCGCCGGCTGCGCGATGAAGCCGCTTTCAAATTTTGAGTCCATCTATCATACAGGTAAGAATCTAATAGGAAAGAATGTAATTTCATTGGAGTCAAGAAGTACTCACTGATGTGCACTTGCCCCAGCTTGTGTCATGCTGCGCGAACTTTGAGATATATCTGTTGATATTACATTAGACACCGACAACTCACACATGCGTTCAGCTATGAGAAACCCTTCAGTCTGGATACCCGTGAGCTGAGGATTTGCGTGATTTCCGGGCGAGAGGAAAGCTTTAAATAAGCGATAACGAACGACAGTAAATCGGAGGACTCGCCTGCACGCGAATCACAACTCGGATACAGTACTGCTGTATTTGGCATCAGCCACTCGCGCCAGGTGAGGCTACAGTTAACCGCAGTCCGTCCCTCTCCTCACACGACAGCTCATGACAGAAACCAAGCAGAGTCTTGGAAATCCATGCCCCCCTTCAAACCTAACGTCGCAGGCAAGAAGAACCTAACAGAGTAATGACAGCAGGAGCATTTTAATGTCCATTTAGGCTTGGACTGGGCGGAGCTGCTAATTATTGTCGATTTTAACTTGTAATATCCATGGTCGAGGCCAATAAGTAGTACTGGCTATATTGACAGGGCATATGTAGGGATTTACTTGTGGTGGAGGGTTCATAGTAATTAAATGAAGAATTTTCGCGGCGCCACAGCCAGCGGTTTTGGGGGTCCGCGCCACCTGTCGGACCTTTTGTGAGCATATCACTCTTGCTTTCCATACAAGAATTTAACAGTGGGAAGGACCACTGGAAAGCTTGTTGCATCCTGAGAAAAACTGTCCACCGATAACTCGAGATGATTCAGTACTGGGAGCGCCATTAGAGCATCTCGGAACTCGTGTCTGTCAACTTGAATTTTCTCCAGCCGAAAGCACTGTAAATGTTGAAAAGCAGGTAGACAAAAGTGGAGTGACGAAGTAGCGATGTTGTCAAGAAGTGCAATTGTTAGATGAGGGACGCCGAATGGGAAAAGTGGGCTTTTTAGTTTGATGCGGCCAAAAATACCATGAGTGCCGAGCACGATTGAGTTGAGAATGGAAGCGGGTTTACGGGAGAGGTATTGGAGAACGTCGCGCACACCATCTGGGTCTCCGTCGTTGATGCAGAGATGATAAAGGTGCTCGACTTGGTCGCCGAGCATTACGAGAAAGTTCTTTGTTTGGATGTCATCTTGATCACTTTCGCAAAGGTAGTGCTGAATCTGAATGTCCACCGGCGTTGCCTTTGACCTTGAAAGAAAAGTGGTAGCCCTGCTTTTAACTTTCTCTGAGTATGGGTCGTATTCCATACCCATGGACTTGGTACATTCAATTTTGGTCCATAGCCGGGGAGTTGCCAGCGCGATTTCGCGCCAACTCTGCGACACATGAGAGACGAGGGACCCGAAATGAAACTCGGCACTTGCTTCAAGAAGCGCGCCGGTTTCAAAACTCCTCAATTCTTTCACTTCGTAATTGTAATAACGATATGTGTCTTGTAAATCAAACTATGTGTGCAATACTTTCCCTATCATTGAATCAGTCGATTCAATCGAAGTCTGTCGAAATTGAACAAGTATAGCCATAAGCCCGATCTTTCTTAAGCAGTACCCACCATTATATGCCTTCAGCGCAATAGGGAAGCTCATAATGAGGTGTATATGCATAACACTACATAGCCTAGAGCTGAAAGTATCAGAAGCGCCGGGACATCCGGTTAAGAACCAAGTACTAATTGTTCAAGCTTTTTGATGTCGGTGCCGGTGCGATGCAGTGCGGGTAATTATAACCCTGCGTCCTTATAGTGGTGTCCTTGACTCACACAATATCCAAGAGCACAAATGATAAGTTACTATAGATGAGGACGAGTCGTGTGGGATTTCTAGAAGAGATTAAGTCATGCCGGCCTTTGAACTGAAACTCATATCAAGCTCAGTGACAGAGCTCACAACACAGACCGCGCCACAATATACTCTTGTACTCTGTCCCCAGTAATTTCATCCTCGAGCATTTACTGACGGATATCTATATTGGATCCAGAGACATAGTATGCGCGTGGGGTATTCGGGGTATTCGGGTATGCTGCGCAGATGCGCAAGTCATCTTCGTAATTCATAATTTTTCTTTCGCATTACCAGAGCAGCGCCGGTGCCAGAAGTCTCGAACATCCCAAACCCAACGTCAGCCCCAGTGTAGACACCCAAAATACGAACCCTTCCAGTCAACTTGTTTAGTCGCACAGTCTGGCAAGTTCCAGCCAAGTCCGTAATATGCCTTCCATACTCATCCAACGCCCTGTCCATTCGCTTGGGTGCAGCTTCGAACTCTTTGAAAGACAACGTGACCATCAATTGCTGGACAAGTGATACTAAATGATACAGAACTCCCATAGAAAGAAAGAAAGAAAAGTACAACAAACAAGAATGTGCAGCGCCATGAGAGCTGTCAAAGCACTCATCTGCAAGAAGCACACACAGCCAAGATCCCATCTGATTCCTTGATTCACCCGTGAATTCAAACCGCTAGAGATTTATAGCTCGGTCTCGGAGTGTGCGTAATGTCGATAATCGGCAAATGGACATCTGCTGTAGCTTTCCAGCCGTAGGAAACTCCCGGGGACCTGTCCGCCGGACTGCGAGCATCAATACTTTGAAGTCGAATTTTGCCTCTCGAATTCATATACGATGCTATTCCTGGATCGCTCCAGGACTATACGTGACAGCAGGCTATTAGAAGCCCCGCAAATAAAGAGCATTTGATACTGACCGATTGATGTGGTAGAGCCATCGGAGCAGAAACCTCACGCAAGTTTAGAACCACCCTGGAAACGAGAGTAACTCCCATGCTGTAGAGATATGTTCGGTCAATCAAGGAAGAGCAGTTTTATCATGTATAACCCACATGCTGGTTAACGTTGACAGGCTGCCTTTGAGGAGCGGCTAATTCCAGATTGTAAAATTAGACGTCGATTTCGCACAATGCGAAGCTTGCTCACCGGCGTGAGCTATATTTGGACCCGGAGTTAGCCAGCCACTGCCTGATTGATGCATGCTTACTTACATAGAACGCGAGAATGTTCAAGATATTAACGAATGTCATCGCACTGAAGTCACAGACCATCAGAAAATGTACCTAGCAAGAAAACAAATGTCCATACGCAAAATACATAGCCCCTGGAAAGGAAGTAACTGGTCAGCAGAGTGAAACTGCAATGTCGGGAATGTGACTAACCATCTCGAAAAATGAGCGATGTTATATCAGTGCCGCTTGTCCGCCTCGCATGGTTAGGAAGCCTCGATTTGAGAGTCTTCCGTATAGTAAGAACCATCACTAGGGCGTCCCAAACAAACATACATTCCCATGGAGCAGCAAGACCTGAAGCTGGTTTAAAACGTATTCTGTTTGATATCAAGGCAGAGAAGCTTACGAATTCCGCTGCGAGCAAAAGTAGTATCTAATCAGTAGTGGGGCCTAGGTTGTTATCTTAACATCGACTCACTTGGCGGTGGTATGCTGGAGTATGCAACCTGGATAACCCACCAGCGGTTTACTGTTCTGGTGCGCTAAGGCGAACTATTGTTCCGGATATTATTAGGAAGAGTGACAGAGCTGAATTGATGATGCACACGTACGCCTGAAACCGCCGCACTGATCACCCCGAGTCCAAGGAACAAAACGAGGATGTGAATATCACGCGCATAAATAGCGTATATCCGGATAAGCAATATAACTAGGACATAATGCAGTTGAGCAAATGTCCAGACGAACGCAGATAAATGGTGCAGTCACAACTCACGACAGATCAGGAACTGGTTAGCGAACAGAAGCATTTGTCCTAAGAGACCAACGAGCTCGCAGCTATTCCAGTGCCCAAATTCTCAACAATCAACATATTGCAGGAGAAAAGAATATGCTCACGCCTGGGTACGGTGAAAGTTAGCCACCTGCGCAGATATCACAAACGATGGACACTCACTCCGGGTGATAGCGTTTTGAAAACAACTGCGAAGAACGCTGCGTTTCCGAATGTCGCCAAATACCGATTCATAAGATAGAGCCACGAGATTAGGGTTTTCTTCCGCGACCAGATACCGGAGATCTCTGCAGGCATCGTGATGATGTGATCATACCACAGAACCACTGCAACGAACGTTGAATCCAATCGCATTTGATCCTTGAACATGTAGCACTTACTGACCGAGACCAACTGAACATATGTATGCAAACGACTATCAAAATCATATGTTAGTCACCTGTGCTCGGAGCTGAGAAGTACACTCACACGTCCCGCGCTGCGGTTGCACTATCGATTGCCATGCTGTTGAATTAGACGAGTGAAGCTCAGTGGGCGATAGAGGTCTCTGCTGAAGAAACGGCTGCCCGCAGAGTCAAGACGAAGGGGCCCAGCGTCGGTCCGGCGACTGATCGTCGAGTTGTTTCATATATGCGACTTAGGCAGTTTCCGAAATACGAGATAACCGGAAGTAAACCCGCAGGTTACTTACTGGTGCTACAGGGACATTGCGATAGGATGGACAGCTCTCGACCTGTCAATACGGACTGAAATTCGTCCCAAAACAGCAATTATCATCTGGATGGATCTCGTGGCTCTTGCGTTGCGACGGCCTTGTGTCAAATACCGCGTGTGTTGTGGAGCCATAACTGGTAACTGAAGCTTGAAAGAGCCATACTTCGGACCCGAGCGGGGATGTCTTGCAGCAGAAGAAGCAATTTAGCCAAGCGGCCCGTGGGTTTCATGAAGGGTCCATGGAAACTTGGTTAGTTGATTGACACCCGCAAGCTTTCAATTGAGTGTCGGGCTGCACTTGCGAATTTGCCGGTGAAATCATCCTGTCGTAACCTGTACAGTACACCGGGCTCGTCGTGGCTGAGGTTCTAAGTTGGAGGGATTGATTAGTAGGGGCACTTCTACAAAGATTGAAACTCACTGCTAAGGAGATTTTGACAGCGGGGATGCACGGGCAGTCCATACGCTAACAGGAACGTTACCAGATGGAAGTTACTGGTCCCGGTCGCTGAAGGCTGTCAGGTCCTGTCGCATGTCTTGTAGACGATCGATATGCGTGTTATCGCGTTTATTTATTGAGCTCGATATCCGTCGATATTGACGATGTCAGATGGGGCGATGTTACATGCATATGTAGTCATGTAAAGAAGAGAACACGCTTCCCCTGCTGCTGTTTAATGGGAATGCGCACCTGCATAGAATTAATGATCATTGGTTATTGCCCAGAAACTGTGTCAACGCGCGTAAACACGCAATTTGAAGGAGTTAATTACGATATAGTGGGAAACGGTTTGAGAGCAAGATTTTCCTCGGGTGTCACATCACTGAAAAAACATTCGCACGCCTGATTACATCATCAAACGGGTCCGAATTTTGGAGGACATCGCTGAATTGGAAAAGACGGCGGGTTGCTCTTGGGCCACAATGGTGGCATGACCTTGTTCTCTCCTTATTGTTTTCACCCTGCTACTAAAGAAAACAAACCTCTTCAGCAATGCGAAATGTCTCCTTATGCTATAAGTATCGACGCGATATCTCAGTCGCCTTGTTTGATGAATAAAGCAATGCCCATCACTGGTAGGCAACAATTGCGTCTTGTTTCTTGCTTTGTGCACGGTCCAAGGTGCGCTCCGATCGAGGATACGTCGAGGTATGGGCCCTATTGTACCAAGTTGCCATGGATCCCCTGGCGCATATACATATCCTCGACATCCTTCTCAACCATCACATCAAACCTCAACATCGTCTCTCACAACCATGACGCCCCCTCACGCTTCATCCTCTAAGGTTCCTCTTGATTATCCCTCCCATACATGTCCTGGTGACTATCTCGATCAGATTGCTTCCCTTCTTCGCATAGCGGAAGAGCTGGAAGACCACATCCAAATCTTCATGGACGACCATCGGGCAAAGATGGGCGTGTTCAGGACTTTGAAAGGACCTCTGGCGGCACTAGAACACTGCCATATTTCAGTGAAGGATACCATTCAGAATTTCCATCGAGCAGTCGGGTACGCAAAAAAGTCTTGTCTTTCGTCTTGTATCATCGCTAACTAGATCGTTCTCGCACAGAACTCTCCAACCACAAATAACTGAAATCAGTGATATTGACGACAACTATTTTCCGGAATTGCCCGTCTCGTGTCAAGTGAACGGGGTCACAGTGGTACCGCCGATCGAGGTCGCACCAACGAGCAACTTGAACGCCAATTTTAGCACGCCGTTCACTGTGAAAGTGAGCAATCACGGGCTCGACTTGGATCTGCCAGCCAGCCTCACATTCCGTCCAAATGGTCTACTGCGTGCACGCGGCGCAGTGCCTGATGGGGGGAAGTGGGAAGTGAAGTCTGACGGCGTGGCGCAGTCCCGCCTCTCGCCCATCTCCCCTATGCCTGCTTTTCTGCCCAATTCAATTGAAGCTCTACTGGATGGCAGGATGCCTGCCGGTATGAAAATGCACACAGAGCCAGACGAACGTGGCCACATAAATATTGCCCCATCCCAGCATCCCCAGCACCCCCACTATTCCATGATGTCCCCGATGCCGGTCCACCCGCCCAAGTACCAGCGATACGTATCGCCTCACAACCCGTATATTGCGGTATGGCGCGAATCCGCCTGTGGCACGCCGGAATCGGCCACGATCCGGATTCCCCGGGGTGCAGTGGAGAACTATAACAAGAAGAAGCGCGAGCGGGAGGAAGGGGAGGAATTTGAGGTCGGGGGAGACAGCCACTCGGTGGAAGGCGATGGAAATAGTAGCCGGGGTTGCAAGCGGCGCCGCATCGCAGTTGAGGATCAATCAGAGGTCCCGAGTGTAACCTTGAGACGAAGCCTGCGGCTCAACGCGGTGCCCTCAAACTCGAATTCTACCCTTTCCGCCGGCGGGAAGAACAAGGCAATCAAAAGCAAGAAGAACGCCAAGTAACGACTGGCTCAACGCACGCGTCTTAATCTATACCACTATAATATACCATCCTAGAGGAGTATACGCTATTTCCTTATAATTGTTAATGTCTTCTTTACGTCGTCTTTGTTAGTTAATAATATCTCCTTCCTTGTAACCTTCTATATTTTCTGACCTGCCAAGCCCACAGACTTCAGTCATTTGATACAGCAAAGTTCAATATATTAACAATTACGTGCAGGTGTCTACAAAACACAACCATTACAATTTACAACGTCCCAAAACCAATGCACCCCCAAACCCTGGTAAGAATAACAGATTCACAGCGGCAGTGGCAATTCAAGGGAACGCGTTTCCAGCTACCCGCTGCTGGCGCTGCAGCGTCGGTTGCGTGGAGGAGGCCGTGAGCCCACAGCGCTTCAAGCATTCGGCGGTGCCGACCTAATCGCATCATCGGAAATCAGTCCCAAGCATTGTGGCTTTTTCTAGCCAAATGGCACATACCGCGATGTTGTCTGGGATCTTGGCCTCCAAGCCCTCGACTTGGGTGACGCCAAGCCCGCCCATAGCTGCGCCAACGATGTCAACGGGAAGACCAAAGTCTGATAGGAAAATTTATTAGCTGATATGATATGATGCAGATGAAAAGGGACGCACATCGTTGCGCGAGACTGTCGACACCTGGGTCTTCATCATTGAACGCCGCGACGAACATTGACGGCGTGCACTCGGTGTTCATCTCGAAATGAATCGCGCCCATGGGAAAGACGGCTACGGAGCCCGCGGGGAGGTCGTTCACGATGAAGCGCGCACCGTTTTCTGCGAGTAGGCCCGTGCGCAGGGTGCCGTTGACGGAGAAGTTGATCTCTGTGGCGCGGGGGTGCGTGTGCGGCGTGTTTATCGCACAGGGCCCGAGGAATCCGATGGCTGTAAGTTGCAGTCGTACAAGGTGAGTTTCAATGGATGCCTGAGTTTAAATGAGATTGGACTGACTCATTGCAACACCGTTGCCCACGACTCCGGGAAAGTTTGCAGATGTAGCCGCGACTGTGTGCCCCGCTGCACCTGTCGAAACGCCAGAGGTAGCTGTCAGGAAGTTGAACGTGAGCTACACAAGTACACCTCATGTTAGCAACATATATGGGAGTTCATGGTGACCGTATGGTTGTACTCACGTCCTCGTCCTTCATCAAGGCCAGCCGATCATTCGCGGTGGGTGCAAGTCTTAGTTTGCCCACCAAGGCTGCAGTGGTAGCTAAGGCCGGTGCGGCAGAGACGGAGGCCAAGAGCGAGAAGAGAGCCAATCCAATGGAAGCCGTTGAGTACATGATAAGAATGAGAATGGCGAAGAGATGAGGGGGATAGTAACAGGTAGATCTCGGGGATTGTTGAACACTTTATACAAGTTATCCCCGCTCTATCAATGTGTACTCGAGGCCTCCCTCACTCAAGCTCATGAAACCGCTTGGCTCCGGGACCAAGCATTCGCAAGTGCCTGAGGCTGAGAGATCTTTACACGATCGTCAGTCTCAATGAATGCCGACCTCGTGGGCTGTGCATGCACTAAAATGTGCGCGGAAAATGAGTTCCGAGTCAGTGCCATTGCAGCGCATTGCAGCGCCCTGCAAGTGACGTGAAATCCGGTCTCATTCTGTGGATTTCTACTATTTATTGCAATTGGGCACTGGAAGCCTTGCCACTGACCTAGTTTGTGGAAGTTCACTGACTCGTCTGTGGCGGCTGGCCGAACGTGGCCCGTGACAGCGTGACGTGAATCTGTGGAAATACTGTGTGTTGCGTCTGGGGGTGTAGCAAGTCAAGCTTGGGGCCGAGTTTTAGAACCCAAGGACACGAAGTAAGAGAACAAGCGGTGAATAATCGTATTATAAGTGCCGAGCTACATATGTGTTAAACGGTGGCGAGATTCTACCACCAATACCGAGCGATATTTACATGATCGTCAGTCTCAATGAATGGCCCGACCTCGCGGGCTATGCGCTTCTATGTCGATGGCTCGTGAAACTTATTCCTACAAGGAACAGGAGAAGAGCAGTCTAGAGCAGTGTGGTGTGGCGATACTTTTATTACTTAGTAAGTACTTAGTGGTTTCAAGTCACACTAGTCACGTTGAAGCTGTGCCACTGCTGTAAAGTATGGCAGCACGTGACACAGGTTCCTCTTGTTGCGCCACAACGCAGTTGCAGACTCTGCTTCTCCCCCGCTGCTCCACCTCCACGATTTATATCTATACTCGCTATGCAATAAATCTCTCCTGTACCTAAAATTTGGCCGTCACATGCGGCTGCTGAGGTCAATAGCGCGTGCGCGCACAGCAGGATGACATTGCACTCCGTTATGGTCCACGGATTGGTTAGCGGCGGCGGGCGCCTTGCCCAGGCTCGCCCCACCTTACCAGCAAATAGACACCTGCTCAGGATCACTCTCGCCAATATGCAATAACTCCAGCGCGCCTGTGACCCGAAACGCGAATTATAAATTAGCCTTTAGGCTTGATTTAGGCTGTCCCTCTTGTGCCCGTGCTACAGGTCCCCCCAATTATGCTTATGAGGGCCGTTCGCAAAATATGGCAAGTATGTCAGCCTAAGCATGGTCATGGACATGCCTCGTTGTACAACGCCAAGGACTAATGGTTGTGTTGAGAGTGATTACCCAAGGTAGCCTAAAGTAGCCACATGGCCCCGAGGAGAACATGGAAACAACTGGGAGCAAATTTCGCCAAACCGCGAACGCGAAGTTCGAACGGTTGAAATGTTGGACATTCATACCACGTGATAAACGACAAGACAAACAACGTGGCGTGTGGCTGACATTTATGATATTATCTCTCTTGACATTTCGCTTTCACAATGTTCTGCTGTGTAATCTTCCGGCATCTCAGCCATTCCTCTTTTCAGCGCCGAATATTACTGGCAGTTCCAGGTGCACGGATGCATGTGATATGCGCCGAACACTTAATCATCATGAACTGGCATCTCATGCAGCACGCGCCGCATATTAATGTTTGTTTGCTTTGAACCACTCAAGCATTTTGTAGCACACGGGGACCACGGCTCCAAATTCCTTTCCGATTTCCAAACAAACAATCTTGTGCATCTTGTAATCTGTCATCACATTTACTCCTGCAGCTAAACAGGGTTCACTGTTCATATATACATGACTATCATAAGATAACTGGATGGGAGTTCCACTCTGCTAAATCGCTTTCAACCGAGCATACAGTGCTCGCGATGATCCATGTATATTTAGACCAAACGTGGGTGTTCACTTTTGACGGGGGCGGCATAAGTGGCCTAAATATCGCCTCCGCGTAATACATTTTACTTCTCAGCAGTCAAATGTTTGTCATATTAACTGACCAATGGTCGCCTGTCATCATAATCTTAAGACTTGGGCATAATGTCCGTCGCAAAGCACGGGTCACTGTTAGTACTTTACATTACAGCGATGCGTAAAATAACGCTATTGATGTGGTATCGTATAATTAATATCTACCACCTGTACTATCGAGTTAATCGTGAGTGACTCATGAAATCAGTGGCCCCAAGTATCAGAAATCAGAGCGGGAACGCGTCACTCCAGCCCCCCCAGCATTCAGCACGAGCACCCGCTGTACTCATCCTCGCTATACATACAACTCTAGAGGATTATACGTTATTTCCTTATGATTGTTAAAGTCTTCTTTGCGTCGTCTTTATTAGTACATAATGTTTCCTTCCTTATAACCTTCTGTATTTACTATCCTGCCAAGCACACAGACTTCAGTCGTTTGATACAGCAAAGTTCAACGTATTAAATTATAATTACGTGCAAGGTGTCTACAAAACACAATCATTACAACGTCTCAAAATCAACGCACCTCAATCTGGTAGAAATAACAGATTCGCAGTGGCAGTGGCAACTCAAGGGAATGCGTTTCCAGATACCCGTGGCTGATGCTGCAGAGTCGGTTGCGAGGCGGGGGCCGTGAGCCCACATCGTTTCAAGCATTCGGCTGTGCCGACCTAATCGCATCATCGGAAATCAGTCCCATGAATTCTCGGTTTTTTCCAGCCAAATGGCACGTACCGCGACGTTGTCTGGGATCTTGGCCTCCAGACCCTCGATTTGGGTGACACCGAGCCCGCCCATAGCTGCGCCGACGATGTCGACGGGAAGACCAAAGTCTGATGGGAAAAGGTATTAGCTAAGATAATATATGACGCACGAGGAAAAGCGACGCACATCGTTGCGCGAGGCTGTCGACACCGGGATCTTCACCATTGAACGCCGCGACGAACGTCGATGGCATGCACTCGGTATTCATCTCGAAATGGATTGCGCCCATGGGGAAAACGGTTGCAGAGCCCGCGGGGAGGTCGTTCACGATGAAGCGTGCGCCGTTTTCTGTGAGTAGGCCCGTGCGCAGGGTGCCGTTGACGGAGAAGTTGATCTCTGTTGCACGGGGGTGCGTGTGCGGCGTGTTTATCGCGCAGGGCCCGAGGAATCCGATGGCTGTAAGTTGCAGTCGTACCAGGTCAGTTTCAGCGGATGCCTGAGTTTAAATGAGATAGGACTGACTCATTGCAACACCGTTGCCAACGACTGCGGGAAAGTTTACGGACGAAACCGCGACTGTGTGCCCCGCCGCACCTGTAACAACGCCAGAGGTGGCTGTCAGAAAGTCGAACACGAGCTATGTGCACTTCATGTTAGCAGCATATATGGGAGTTTACGGTGACCGTATGGTTGGCACTCACGTCCTCGTCCTTTAGCAAGGCCAATCGGTCATTCGCGGTGGGTGCAAGCCTCAGTTTTCCCACCAAAGCTGATGTGTTAGAGACCGGCGCAGCAGAGACGGAGGTCAAGAGCGAGAAGAGAGCCAATCCGATGGAAGCCGTTGAGTACATGATACATGATAAGAATGAAAATGGCGAAGAGATGAAGGGGATAGTAATAGGTGGATCTCGGGGAGTTGTTGGACACTTTATACAAGTTATCCCCGCTCTATTAATGTGTACTCGAGGCCTCCCTCACTCAAGCTCATGAAACCGCTTGGCTCCGGGGCCAAGCATCCGCAGTGCCTGAGGCTGAGAGATCTTTACATGATCGTCAGTCTCAATGAATGCCGACCTCGTGGGCTGTGCATGCACTAAAATGTGCGCGGAAAATGAGTTCCGAGTCAGTAGTGCCATTGCAGCCCATTGCAGCGCCCTGCAAGTGACGTGAAATCTGGTCTCATTCCGTGGATTTCTGATATTTATTGCAATTGGGCGCTGGAATGCTACTGACCCAGTTTGTGGAAGTTCACTGACTCGTCTGACTCTGTGGCCGAGCGTGGCTCGTAACGGCGTGACGTGAAGCTGTGGAAATACTGTGTGTTGCGTCTAGGGGTGTGGCAAGTCAAGCTTGGGGCCGAGCGATATTTACATGATCGTCAGTCTCAATGAACTTGAATGCCGACCTCGTAGGCTGTGCGCACAATGCGTTCTATGTCGATGGCTCGTGAAACTTATTCCTAGACAGATAATAGGAAAAGAGTAGTGGTTTCAAGTCAAGCTGAAGCTTGGCTGAAGCTGTGCTTGAGCTGTGCCAATCCGGGCTTGCCAATGGCCATTACTGTTGTGTGTGGCAGCACGTGACACAAGTTCGTATTCTTACGCCACATTGGCATGTCAAATTCCAGATTACAGTGATTATCACGGCTCGGTCTTGGTGTTTGTAGGGTATCCGCTTGGTACGGATAGCTCTTCGGTACCTTCGTTACCATGCTCGTATTGGCTAAGAGTGGCTTTCCTGTTGCTTCAGGACTCAGGATAAGGTATCACTAGTGACTATCCTGCTCATTCAGATTCTCTGCTCCTTCCCCTGCTCCTCCACCTCCGCGGTGTACTTATATACTCGATATGCCAAATCTCTCCCGTACCTCACATTTGGCCGTCACATGCGGCCGCTGAGGTCAATGACGCGTCCGCACACAACAGGGTGACATTGCACTGCTCGTTTATGGTCCATGGATTGGTTAGCGGCGGCGGACGCCTTCCCCAGCCTCGCCTCGCCTTACCAGCAAACTGACATATATAATATGCCCAGGACCACTCTCGTAAATATGCAATAGTACCAACGCGCCTGTGACCTGACCCGAAACACGAATGATAAATTCGCATTTAGGCTGCTCCCCACGCCGACCAGCGACGGTGAGGCGACTTGAACTACTATGGCTACATATATAATAACTACAAGATCATAGCTGGTGCTAGTGCTGTGCGCCGAGCAAACACTGTGTGTATATGTGTGCACATCTCTCCCGCCGCGCATACCTTCCTTATTTGCCCACTGATTACCATGCACTGGCTTGCAGTGCGCGTTGAAACTTGCTAGCAGTGCCTGCAGACCGGTTTATTTACTCTCTTATAATATGCCAAGTACCTACCAAATCTCGCCCAGCGGAATTTGCTTTTGCAGTTGCGCGCCACAAGCTGCAAAAAATTCTGAATGTGGCTGTCACCAACATATGAGGTACCCCGGATACTGTGTGACCTGCTAGTGGGTGTGCAGAGTGCTACAAGGACGGGCAGATACATATAGGGATCCACCCCCTTGGCGTGCAAGATGAAAATGCCATTGAGCAGCTGCGTAACCTTCGTGATCATATCGTCAATTGCATGGTACTCGTGGATGACAGACTCGTTCTCTAGTAGTCAAATATTAGTGCGGTAGACTTTTTCATCACATCAGCATCAATATCTGTATTAGCGAATTCCAATGGTTCTAATCAAGTCCTAGTAGGCACTGTGCATTCTCATTTAACACATAACGTACCAAAATCACTTAAATGTAGAAACCCAGCAAATGTTCAAGGCCGACCCAGACGCATGATCAATGGCGTGGCGGGAGGCTTCGCTCACGGGGATTCAGCGCCTGTCAAACGAACAGAATATCCCACCTTATAAGTATTGGACTATGTACATTACAGCGATGCGTAAAGCAATGCCATTGATGGTGGTATTGTATAATTAATATCTACCAACTGTAATAGCGAGTGAATCGTGAAAGAGTCGTGAAATCGGCGTCCAAGTATCAGAATTCAGAACCAGCCAAGCGTCTCTCCAAACCCCCAGCATTCAATATCCAGCATTCAACACTCAGCACGAGCACCCGCTGTACTCGTCCTCGCCATACTTGCGGCTGCCCAGCTCGATCGTGCCCGGCATCCCGCCCGCGTCCCTCCTTGGCTTGTCGGGCGTCACGGGCGCCCACAGCTCCGGCGTGTCGAGGATGCGCTCGACGACCTCCTGGAACGCGTCCTTCACGCCGACCGCCGTCTTCGCGGACGCCTCGATGAACAGCGAGGACATGCGCGTCGCGAAGGCCTGCCCCTCCGCGGTGGGCACTTGCCGCGAGAACTCCTGATAGTGATACGGGGCAGTGAGCGGCAGGTTCAAGGTCAAGTTCAAGGTGGAGGTGGAGGGGCATAACAATGACAACGACCTGGGGAGGGGATGGGGATGGGGATGGGGAGGGGGAGGGGGGATGTACCTTGTCGACCTTGTTGCCGACTACGATCCTGACGACCGCGGGCGAGACGTATGTCTCGAGCTCGGAGTACCACCGCGGCAGCGCCTCGAACGACTCTCTGCTTGACACGTCGTACACTGCAGAGCGGCACCACACCCCATATCGTCAGATCGGCTGTCAAATGATGGGAGGAGGGGGGAGGGGGGAAGCGGACCTAGGACGATGCCCTGCGCGCCGCGATAGTACGAGGACGTTATCGTGCGGAAGCGCTCTTGCCCCGCAGTGTCCTGCCACACAACGCCCGAATAAGCTCCTCCTCAAACTCGACGAGATCGTGCAATGAGGACATGGCAAAGTTCAAACGCACCCATATGCTCAGCTTCACCTTCCGGCCCTTCACCTCCAGTTTATGCACCTGCGCGCCGATCAGGATCCAGTCAGTAATAGTGTTGCCAGCCTTGAATACAGAATGCAGAGCACAGGAGCGGCACTCACGCGAAAGTCGACGCCAATAGTCGCGCTGGCTTCGTCCTCTGGCAGCCACTGCTCGTCGGAGAAGCGCAGGAGGAGGCTGCTCTTCCCCACGGACGAGTTGCCGATCAGCAGGAGCTTGCAGTTGATGGGCGGGGGGCTCGCGGCTTTCGTGGCCGGGACGGGTGGCATGTTCGCGTTCGTGTAGTTCGTGTAGTTCGTGTAGTTCGTGGTAGGAGTGTATTAGTGGAGGGGGTGGTCGTGAGCTGGTGCTGGTGCTGGTTGGTGGTAGGGCTATGCTGCTGTGGTCAATGCTCGCGGTTGGGGCGAGGACGACTCCGACGGTTACGTCAGACGGCCACAGGAGCTGTCCTGATATGGAGCGCCCCTAATGCGCCACCATGCTTGTCACTGTCAGACGAGTTCAACGTCCAAGTCTCAAGATGTCCAGCAGACATCTGACACTTCACGCTAGTCGACGAGTGCGGTGAATTATGTTCGAGAAAAGAAGAGCTTGTAGATGGGGCCCAGATTACTATTGGATCCCCAACTTGGGTCACGTTCGGGAATCGGCACAAGTGACAAGACGATTATGAGCTATATACACTTCCAATACACTTCCCAAATCCTCAAATCAGTGTCATGCCCGACAGGAGTGATTGAACTCGAGCGAATGGGATCTTATGCGGCATCCGAGCCAGGCCCATCATGGGGTTGTCTTTGCGTTTCCATTGTAGTCAACTCAGCAGACCTGGAGTCATCTGCAGCTGGGTGTTCGGATTTCAGGTGTTCAGGTGTTCAGGTGTGGCGATCAGCGGAGATTGATTGCGTCCATGGTACGTAGTACGTAGTCCACGGCCGGTCATGTCAAAATATCTCACAGTGAAGAGGGTGGAAACGTGGGTCGGAATTAGAAGAAAATCCGTTGGATCCTCGTTGACAAATTGCGCTGCAGGTGATGATGAAGAGGCTTTAAATGTTTACACCTGACTGGACAACCGGCGCGGGCCCAAATTCAAAATCCAATCAAAGTCAAAATGCGCAGCTGCAGCGATTGCTGCTGATTCCTGATTCCTGATTACTGTGCCCATATTCACATGCGCCAGGAAGGCTGGATCTTAGTACTTACAGCCGTTTGTAGAGCGCTGTAAGATCTGCCTCTGTGCCGGCCGCCCACCCACGCCAACCTTGAACTTCGCATCTTCTGTTCCTCTGTTCCGAGGATGTCCCCGCCAGGGCCCTCGAAAATTTCTCTATTATACGTTTACGTCGCAGTAGCCAGGGCGCCCGGCGCTGTGCGGGCGGATCTGATCGCTCGCAAAATTTTCACAGATGTCATGGGCACTCAGGAGTCAGGAGTCAGTACTCAGTTACAGTATACCAAGACCCACGGGCGCCAATGAGGCTTCTGCCGAAAGGCACTTGACCTCGGCGGAACGACCGTGAGGGGAAAAAACTTCACGAATGTACTTTACATTTATGTGCAAAATGCATTGGAATTTGAGTGTGTATGCGTATGTCCCAAGAATGCACACGTGCACATATGCGTGTGCTTTTCGCTCGACGGTCATCGTGACGCCCATGCCTGGCCGCACCGCAGTTACGACGGTCCCTCGCCCCAGCCCCAGCTCCAAGCAGAACAAGAACAAGAACAAGGAATAAGGCTCGTCACGTCACCCATGATCACGGCCACCCAGGCGTCCGGCGCGCGCTCATTGATATATGAAATTGTATCTGACGGAATCCCCATGTCAGTAAAGACGTCATGGCATCGGGATCCAGCACACTCACCGTGAGAGCAGGTGGGGGATCGCCGACAGCTGGGGGCCGTACCTGCGCATATGCACGTCAGATGAGCAAGCTCTAGATGCAAGACTCAGGCGCTCACCGGGCGGCGTTGTCGTACAGCTCGAAGAGGGGGATGGCGAGGAGCTTCATGTTCTTGGGGACGGCGAGGACTTCTGCGCGTGATCGGGGTCGTGTCAGCGATCAGTGATCTGTGTCACGCAGGTCACGCGGGGGGGAGTGGGGAGTGCGGCGGTGTGTGGTGGGTCACGCGACGTACTTCGTTCGGGCATCTGCACCAGGAAGAGCTTTTTGCACTCTTTGGGCTTCGTGATGTGCGCGGGCACAAAGGGATACTGCCGCGCGAGTCGTCAGCCGGCAGGAGACGCGGACGAGAGCGGGGACGCACCATGAACGTCTCGAAGTTGGGCCGCCACCACTGGGCGAGGGAGTCGCCGATCTCCCAGTCGTTCTCTATGCCATGTGACGCGTTGAACTGGCGCGACTCCGAGGGCGGTGCCAGGCGCTCGTCCAATCGCCTTTTGAGCCCCTCGATCTCGTCTTCCCCTGGCTTCAGGTAGTCACCGGGCCTATGCAGTATGCGGGCATCAGCGCGCGTCACGGCGCGAAGAAGAAGAAGAGAGCACAGACAGCTTGAAGAAGGCGTTGGCGATCTGCAGCATGAGGATGTGCGGGTGCCCGTGGTCGTGCACGACGAGGATGCCCTCGACGGTGCGCCGCATGCCAAAGTCCTCGTAGTTGTTCTGCAGGCGCTGGAGGCGCGCGGTGACGGAGGGGTCCTCCTCGGGCTGGGCCTCCTTGGTGCTGGAAGGGGGGCAGTTCGCGGGTGTAAGAGGGCACTGGGCCGGGACGGGGGCTAGACCAGGTAGCGCACCTGAACGTAAAATTTGACAGCGGGTACCTGCGAGTGCGTGTGTCGTCAGCGGGGAGGCGGCGGCTGGGGACGCTGCACGTACAATGCAATCGTGTTGGACTCCATGGCGGGATGTGGGAGGGCGCGTGTGACTGCGTGACACTTTGCCGCTGTAAAATCTCGCCCCTGAGTTGCTGTCGCTGGAGTCTGGACCCGGTCAGGTAGCAGCGCTATCTGTGCAAAATTTACGCAACCCAACAAGGACCATGATCTCCACAGACCTGGCATAAATCCCCACTTATTCCTCTGATTCTTTCAGTCATGGCGCCAGGTTTACGTCCATCAGAGTCTTTCGAATCTGCGGGCGCGGCAGACGACGCCGCGTTCCCCAGCAGCCGTGGTGCAGTCGACGCAAGAGCTCGCCAGAATGGCGCTTTTGGCGAGGCAGACAGTCCATTGCGACTGCCGGATGACGCCTTTTCTGCCTCAGTTTCCACCAGTGGAATCCACGATTCGCCACTGTCCAGGGCCGGGTGAGTCCCCGCACATTCACTTTCCCACTTCTGCCCATTACCCCCTCCCGCCTCGTTTTGCGGACGTTTTCGCCCTCTGACGGAGATTCTACGGCTTTTCCGATCCTGTACTTCCTTCGCAATTTCCCTTGATCGCTTCGAATTCGTTTTTGTCCGAATGCAATTCTAAATGCGCGCACTGGATCTGCAGATTGCTGCAGCCCAGGAGTTATGCCGCGTCAATCAACTTCTCCCAGACATACCCCTACGTCCCCCACACACAAGGCGACATACGGGCCAGCACAATGGCCCTCTCGAACATGCTGTTCTCCCCCTCGTCCGGACCCGCGCCCCCAGGCCCCGCGGGCTCCTCCTCCAACGACTTCATCTTCCCCGCGGGCAGCCATCCCGACCTGGGCTTCGGGCACATGTCGTCCTCTCGGCGGTCATCCGTGTACTCCGCCAACGACCTGACCGCATCCACCGTCACCGATCGCTCCGCCGCCACCGCCGCCACCTCCTCCACCGCAGCCCCCACTGAAACGGGTGCCAGTCACCAGGATCTGGCCCGCCGCCCGCCCCCCTCGGGGCTCGCGATCGCGCTCGCGCGCCAGAAGAGCAGCGCGGAGGCGTCGCCGGCCGGCTCGGTCTCCGATCCCACCACGCCCACCGCCGGGCTGCCCGCCCTCTCCGAGAACGCGGAGTCGCGGAACAGGGCCGCGGTGTACGACGGGCTGCTCGCGGCGCCGTCCCCCGCGCCCAGCGGCGCGGGCGACGAGCGCAGCCCGCTGCTGGTGAAGATGGCGCAGGGCGCCGCCCCGACGTACGGCGCGACCCACCAGGCGCTGCCGCTGCCGATCGGGCACCAGTCGGCGTCCAAGCAGAAGCAGAAGCAGAAGCAGAAGCAGAAGCGTCCTTTCGATGCGGTGGCGCTCCGCGTGAAAAAGGTGGCGACTTTGGGCACCCTGACGTACGTCGCGAAGACGAGCGTAGCGAGCGTCCCCGCTGTGATCCTCGGCACGCTGCTCAACATACTGGACGGCGTGTCCTGTGCGTCCCGTCTCATTTTTTCGCACTGCCGACGCTGACCTCTCCCATCGCAGACGGGATGATCATCTTCCCTGCGGCCGGTGTGTTCGCAGGTCTGGGCGGGATGGGCGTGTCCATGTTCTTCGTCTCGTGCGTTTCTCGTCCGTGCCGCGGATATTCCGCATCCATAGCCACAGCTCACGCTCCGTCTCCAGGGCGTTCATCGCGCAGCTTGTGTACACGTTCGGCGGGAGCAGCTTCGCGGGCGCGAATGGCAGCATGATGATCGAAGTGGTGGTATGTGTGCCTTACCTTATCTTCGCGTCAGCGTCGCTCAATGCATCTTGGCCTAGCCATTTTTCCACATCATCGCCGCCACTATAGCTCAAGAGGTCGGCGAAGACCGGCCCGCAGAGGTCATCGCCACGACGCTTGTAGCGTTTGCCCTATCGTCTATTCTGACCGGTCAGTCTCCCCGGCCCCCTTCCGCGGACCGCCGTACTGAACGATGCTCTTTGTGGCGCAGGGCTGGCCTTCTTCCTGCTAGGCGCCCTCAAATTAGGAGCCCTGATAGGTTTCTTTCCGCGGCACATCCTGGTCGGGTGTATCGGCGGCGTCGGCGCCTTCCTCATCGAGACGGGGTAACTACATTCCGCCCCCTTCTTATTTCCCCGCCGCTCTCGCTGACTGTGTTCTCCGTTGTCCGTTGTCCGTTGTCCGTTGTCCGTTGTCCGTTGTCCGTTGTCCGTTGTCCGTTATCCGTTATCCAGGCTGGCCGTCAGCATCGGCATGTCGGACGACGACTTTGCGTACGACCTGACCACGCTCCGGATCTTCTTCCGCCCCGCGAACCTCGCGCTGTGGGTCCCCGCCGCCGTCCTCGCCGTGGTGCTGCGCGTCATCACGCACAAGTACCACCACCAGCTCATCTTCCCCATCTGTAAGCCCGCCTGCCGCGCGCCCGGGCCGCGCTCACAGTAACCTTGTTTTTGCCCCTGCAGATTTCCTGGTGATACCGGTGGTGTTCTACATCGTGGTGGCCGCTGCCCGGCTGGACATCCCCACGCTCCGGGCCACGGGGTGGCTGTTCGACCTGGGCGATTCCGCCGACGAGAAGTGGTACGAGTTCTATTCGTACTTTGGTTAGTTTCCCCGTCATCTTTATCTTTATCTTTATCTTCATCCGGCCGTGCTGGGCGCTGATCGTTGATCTTCCCTTGCCAGATATTGGGTTGGTGCAAATGGGTGCGATTTGGGCTACGATCCCTACGCAGCTCGCTCTGTGAGTGGCCATCGCGGACGGTGTTGCTTCGGCCATTGACCACTATTGACCACTTTTCTGCAGGTTGTTCTTCAACATCCTCCATCCTCCTCTGAACGTGCCCGCGCTTGGTGAGCTCCCTACATGGCATAACCCGGGGATTCTTGGTGTTTACATGCATCTGTACAGCTGTATCTCTGAACGAAGACGTGGACACCAATAAGGAGCTTGTAGCGCACGGGTACTCAAATCTCATCGCCGGAGCGCTGGGCACAGTGTCGGTATCCTTTCTCCATCATACAGACCTCATCCTCACATCATCATCATCTGCAGGCCCAACTACCTCGTGTATGTCAACACACTGCTCTTCTACCGCGTCGGGGGGACGACGCGGATCGCCGGGTTCTTGCTGGCGATGTCCACCGCCCTGCTGCTCTTCATAGGCACGGGGCCGATTGCGTATATCCGTGAGTGCGATTACTCCTGGAGGCAGCTCCGGCGCTGACGGCCTCACCAGCGATCATGGTCGTCGGCGCACTGATCTTTGTGCTGGGCTTCGACCTTGTCATCGAGGCGCTCTGGGATACGAGGCATCGCGTCAGTCGGTATGTCATGCCGCATTCACTGCGCACATCTGTATAGGTATAGGCTTATCTCACGTGTTGTCAACCTACCGCAGGTCCGAATACTTGACCATCGCAAGCATCGTGGTCGTCATGACAATATGGGACTTTGTTGTGGGCGTGCTGTTCGGGATCGTCATCAGCTGTGGGTTTATCTTTATCCTCCTCGGGCACGCTTCAAGCTTGCTCATTCTCATTTGATTTCAGGTTTCTTCTTCGTCGTTCAGAACTCGCAGAGACGCAGTGTGCGCTCCATACATACCGGCGACACGGCGATGTCGGCTGTCAGACGGCCCGGAGCGCACAGAGCGTACTTGCGCGAGGTGTCTCGGCAAACGATGATTCTGAGGCTGCAAGGTGCGTCAAATTTCGCGTGAAAACACAAAACAATCTCACAGTCCCTTTGTCCAGGTTTCCTCTTCTTCGGCACCATCACCCACGTCGAAGAGACCATACGCGGAATCGTCGAAGACGCAGCTTGGCACACCCATCCGATCCGCTTCCTGGTTGTCGACCTGTCAGCCGTTGCTGGGGTAGACATGTCCTCGGCAGAGGCATTCGTCCGGCTGCAACGCCTCCTGGTTGCGAAGAACGTCATCTTCGTTTTCTGCGGTTTCACCGTCGACTCGGCTGTGGGAAGGGCGCTTCAGAGCGTGGGTTTGCTGGAACAAGAGTCGGTGGAGCTGTTCTTGACCTACAATGATGCCATGGAATGTACGTGCATGGAAATCTTCGGCGTGTGGCTGCACCTGACTGCGCTTCTGCCCCAGGGACGGAGAATGCATATCTACGAGCTTGGTTCAAAAACCAGAAAGCAGAGACGTCGTCGGCTGTTGGTGAGCCCGCCTGACCCTCTTGACGATATTCGTGCCCCTGACGCAGTCTCCCCAGTGCTTCCTGGACGCCAGGACAACGACATTGACTTCCACAACTCTTTCGTCGGCTCGCCCAGGCGCTCTCAACTGCAAGATGTCGGCGTCCGCACAATGGGATCAGGTGGGCTGCGCGAGCTGCTTCCATACCTCGTGAGACTAACCGCAGCCTCTCGTGCAGATATGAAGAGCTTCATGGCTGCTGATGATACCTCCGAACCGTACAACACCCTTGTCAGAGCGTTCTCATCATATGGCGACATTGGGCGCGATAAAATCCGCCCGCTTATCCCGTATCTCGAGCGCATGTCGGTGCCCGAAGGACTTGTCCTGTTCAACCAGAACGACGAGGCCGATGGGCTCTACCTGATCGAGTCTGGCGTCCTCAGAGCCTCTTACAAGTTTGCAGAACACACCCCGCGGATAGAGGAATCCATGGTCCCTGGCGCCCTGGCCGGAGAACTTTCAGCATTGGCGGGGCTGCCTCGCAATGCGACCGTAGCCGTAGAGCGGCAGGCTGTTCTGTGGAAACTCAGCACAGAAAGTATGCAGCGCTTGGAGAATGAGAATCCGGAAATGAGCAGGATATTCATACAGCTGGTGTTGAAAGGTATGTATCAACGCATGTCTTGCGCAAACTGGTACTGACTGGTTGATAGCGGCCAAAATGGACTACGACATCTTACTTTCAGCATTGGCGACAAGGCAATAGAGTTACATTTTTCTGTATTCACAAGGGACGGAAGTCTTTGCAAAGAGCTTAGTATTGGGACTAGATACTGCAATAAGATTTTTGTATAGGCATTCCACAGTCGAATGATAAAACATGATTATAAATTGCAACTTGAGGCACCTGGCATTCAAGGGATGACGAGGGGGATGGCTTCTCGCCTCTGCATCTCACGGAGCACCTGCTGAAACCTCAGCGACCACCAGCCGCGCTCCTCCCGTTCTTGCTGCCGCTGATCGCCTGGTTCGCCGAGAGCAAGATCCTCAAGCTGCACTGATGGACTCTTAGGGAGAGGCAATCCCGATGACATGATGGCTTTGACGGATTGATGTGTATCGCGATCCAAATCGACGTCGTTTGCGAGATCCGGTAGCCATTGGCATTGCGCAAGACAACTTGAAGATAAAGATCGCACAGTGGACTGAGCACTCTGTCGAGCGTTTCCCAGCCATCGTTTCCTCTGCACCTCGATGTTGTCCTTTATCGATGGGTTGTGAAGAAGGGCAAGCCGTAATGAAGTAACTCCAATCCTGGGCTGGCCAAGCCCTGCGTCCAGTGTATTCGCGTCGGTTGGTACAACTTCGAAATCGAATGACCCGTCTGACATACATCCGTTTGTTAGCATGTTTCTCAGCTTTGGTGATCTCGAAGCACGGTACCTGGTAGTTCGGTGTTTTCCATAACGCCTAATATCCTTGAAAGGCCTATGTCTTCCAATAAGACCCAAGATGGCGAGCCGCTCGACGTCCGCCGTTCTGATGGACTCGCCAACACTAGGATATCCGTGAAGATGAATGCGTGGAAGGTATCCCCTAGTGCATTTACCCGCTGTTGGGTTCCAGTGCAGTTCGAAGTATCTGCAGTGTGGTATTGTGGATGGATAATAGATGCCTTGTCAAACGTGAGACTGGCGGAAGCACACGACGCAGTTTCCAAGGATATGAAAGACATGGCAGTCGAGTTAGTTGACTTTGACGAGCCTGGAACATGTCGACGCATTCCCCAATCATTGATCGCTGAGATTAGCTGCGAGCTCCGAGGTGGAACGAATTCTGCGGGTGCTACAGGATCAAGTCCTGGAGGGTGCTCGGGAAGTGGAATTCGGCGAAGTGTACCCTGACAAAGCAGTCTGCGTTCTCGCTTGACGACATTGGTGGGCAGCCCGTGGATGCGAGACACAATCTCCTTTATGCCGTCGTATTCGTCCTCGCGGAATTTGACCTCGCTCATGACGCGGATGATCATGTTCATAGATTGGAGGACCGCAAAAGTTGGCAAGTAGTCAGGGTGGCTTCGTGTCGTCATGCTCTGTAACCGCTGGAGTGTATTTGATCAGCAAATCGTTTACGACTGGAATACTGAGATAGCAGTTATGACTCACGCGAAAGAATTCAGGATATTGAGCCAGTCGATTGACAGGTTCGATCAGGAACCGCTCGAGACTCCATCCTTGGCATGCAGGCAAGCCCTCTTGGATGTTCACGAACTCGCCGAAGTCGCTATGCTCGTCCATCATGAGCTGTTCAATCAGAGCTGCGGTTTCCTCCAAACGGACAAGATAGGGCTGATAGACTTCTAGCCGTGGCACAAAGGCCTTCCACATTTCCGCTAAGCATTCCACAACGGGTCGATCAGGAGTTCTTGCAGCGTGCAACACGTTGAGTATCTGCGCATGAAGATTTCCTATATCTTCCAGCCAGTCAAATAGATGCGCTACTTGAGGTGGTACGCCGAAGATCCATGCCTTGCTGTTGTGAATGCGAAGTGGCTGCACAAAGACGTTCACAACACAGTGCAGACGGCGAACGAAGGCCTCTTCTGATTTGCACAGCTCCCATATAACTTGCTGACGTTGCATCTCCACTTCTCCGTAATGGGCAAGTAGTAATCGATATCCGTTATTGGAGAGAGTTGAGCGCCATAAGAGCCCATCTCCAGAAACAGGGGGCCCTTGTGGTTCGTATACATCCTGATTCGCGGTGGTAGAAGGAACCAAGATCGCTTCATCATAGATTGAGGAGGTGTCAGATCGTTGTGAAAGAGATGAGCCCGAACGTCGATCTTCGGGATATACATGTTCGTAGTGCCGATCTTGGTCATGGGCTCCAGCTCTCCGTTGCTCTGCGCGAACATCCGCCC
Organism: Athelia psychrophila; assembly: GCA_001630335.1. Classification (NCBI taxonomy): domain Eukaryota; kingdom Fungi; phylum Basidiomycota; class Agaricomycetes; order Atheliales; family Atheliaceae; genus Athelia; species Athelia psychrophila. Next base: position 97,340 of record KV417529.1, on the reverse strand, counting down.
GGTCTCCGTTTCCGCTCACTTGAATGAACAGTCTTTCGGCATCTGCGCTTATACCACAATCGTCGCGCCACAAGTCGTCGCCCACAGATGATAGGTCACTATTGGCATGGGGTAGGCGCTCCTCAGATGAAGCCTCGTGGATGGAATCAGTGTAGTAGTCCGAAATTGGGCGAGGGATCCCGAATGCTTGCCTCTGGTGAGTAGCCGCAGCATATTGGCTTTCTGCAACACTTGACGTGTCCGATGCTTCCTGGGATTCCCCTATACGTTGCTCTTGTTCAGATGCTCTGCGGTGGCGTCCGTTTTCAGATGGGAGAATTAGGGGTGATGTTGGGCGTCGGTACCCCGAATGGCTGGCGTGACGTGGTGATGACTTGTCTGCGCGCATTCTTGGAGATCTGTTAGGCGAAGCGGATCTGTTAGGTGAAGCAGGACGTGTTCTCGACTCTCTCGTATCACTTGAATAAGCCGGTGCGTGATGAGACACTTGCTGAAGAGACTGAGATAATCGTGAATTTCGTTGCGGTTCGGGGTTTTGCCGGTGAGAGTCGCGATTCTGAGCATGATAGTCTTCATCTGATGATACTTTGAAGGTCGGTAATGGAGACCTTACAGACTCATCGATAGCGCGAGATGACCGGCGAGGCGACCGGCGATCCTGAGGGCTAGCATGGTGGTTGCTAGAATACGAGTAATCTTGAAGGTGTCCAGAGTCACTAATCATCAAGTCTTGTCTGTCTTCATAGTCACTAGCTTCCGATGCAAATGAGATTCTTGAAGGCCTATCTCGTGAGCTCGAACTTAGATCTTGAACGACACCGAGTAAAGTTTCCCGTCGTTGGCGATGGACATCCAGGGGCTCTTCGATATCATAAGACGACCTTCTGGAAGAGGTTTCACTTGGATCTGCAACTGCTTCTTGGTTGTCGTTCTCCCAAGCCAGACTAGAACTGTCAGAAGGAAACGCAGCATTGGAGAGGTCCTCGCCGACTGATTCAGCAACTATACCCTTGCCTTTCATAGTAAATGCACCCTCGCTTTGTACGTTGTTCGAGTCAAATATTCCACGAGTATCATTGCCACCATCGCGGAGACCAAAGCCAAGCCCAAATTGACTCCTCGTCCTAGCAGAGCCATCCTCTTCTTGGCGGTAGTGACGAGGAAATGACTGTTGTTGCTCCCGCGGTCTTGGAAGTTTCGAGAATTTTCCGGCCATATTATGGGGCCGCGAATCGCTTTCAGAGGACGAATGGTGCGATATAGAGCCATTAGCCACGCGCAGCTTCCAAGTGCTCCCACCGGGGCTATACGGAGGTTCACTGTCAGACTGCATTTGTGGATTTCTCCTCTGTTGTGAGATGTCGCTACGTTTCGGAAGACGAGAGCCATTTCCGGTGGTTGGTGTGGCGGGAGGTACCGTAGGAGCGCGGGGAGTGGTGGAATCTCTTCCTGTATCTGTCCGTGAGCGAGAACGACTTCTTCGACCCGGAGAGTCATTCGTAGTCGATCCTTGCAATTGAGAAGGCGCCGGTGATACATTTTTATCAATGTTTGGGGATGAAGCCTTGAGATACGATGCCATTCCAGCACCTTTTTTGAGGTCCTCCACCATCGATCGCGCGTTTTGCTGAGTCAATTTCGGGGTTGGGGGTCTCAGATAGGACTTCAAGACAGACTTTAGTTTCTGATGATGGGAGGTAGGTTCGACATCCACCGTTGTCGTCATTTGAGTGGATCCAGCCTTGGGCGTCGAGGCATTCTTTGGGGTAGAAGGTGGTACTGACGAAAAGTTTTCTCTTTGATGAAAAGGAGACGCGCTACTGGTGCTAACGGCGTTTTGATCGTGTTGAGAGTGTGTATGGGGATTGCGACCCGGGGGTAGTTCCGGCGAGCGAGGAGATGAAGCTGATTCGATGACAGGTGTTCTTTGAGGAGACATAGTCATGCGGTTGATTGTATCCCGCAGGGATGGAACGAGTTGTGCTTCCAAAGCTGGGATGTTGCCTAATTGACTTTCCCGACGCTTCAAGACTGACTCTCGGTTGTGCGCTGCGGTATTGGAGCCAAAATGGGAGTTCTCCGAGGACACCGACTGAGAGGCCAAAGAAGACGATTGGAAAGACATCGGAGATCCCGATGCTGGAGAATTTGACACTGATGAAGATTCAGCAGTGCCTCTCGAATCCCCACGTCGTGGGTAGGGAAGACCAGCAGCCGCAGCATAATAAGAAGGAGGATAAAAGTTTGATTTTGGTTGGGATTGAAAGCCGACTGGAGGTGCAGGCGAGCGAGATTTGCTTCTTGCGTTCATAGATCGAGAAAAAGCCATGGCGGGATGAGATGAGAGGGCATGCGGATGTATTAGAAGTTAGTGGACGCGTTTTGTTGTTGGTGCGTGACCGTCTCAGGCTCTGGATTCTTGCGACCAACGAGCATGGCACCACGTCAGACTTAGAGCCTCCAATATCAGCAATTTCTTTCTCATCCTGAATTTCAGCTCTATCAATTCATGGAATGTTTCTATAACTCTAGAAGAGTCGCGGTCGTAATAATTGTGGACTGGACAATTGCCGCGATTGCATGATCTAGCGGATGTTGGCCTGCCCCACTAGAGAGTCAGCGGCTTAAGATAATCTCAAAATTTACACTTGACGACATATTCGTACACAAATGCGGGACGCGAAGCACATCCGGACAGAGATGGGGTCGAGGAATACAGAAAGGGTACTGCGTGGTGCACGCCGTATACGTGAGTTTCTCATTTCGCATGTGCCACTGACGCAACATCCATTTGAACTCTTATCCAAATTCAGGCTGCCTGCGTGTTAGCCAATCACTGGGCTTGTTACATGCTCATAAATTATTGTCTATGAATGTGTTTCACCAGGACGTGCAGCCACGCGATTTCGTGGATAGACCGTCACTAGAAAGAATCAGCCCTCAGAACGCAAGGTTGACGGGCCTTATGCTCTCGCTATTGTGGGGTTCATTCTTTCAGGATACAGTTTGGGAAGGCTTAACCAATCAAGTGGGACTTTCAATCAAAACAACACATGGAATGCCGCAACCCTTGTTGCTGAATGCCAAGCTGATTTCACCTCATCATGGCTATTCCGAACAAATTCGCTGGGCCAATTTCCGTGACAACGGCCACTTCTACTGCGTCTCATCTTTTGACTGGGCCTCGCCCTGACGCCTCCCCGCATACGAATCAATAGGAATCAATCCACGACGGCCTCAGGAAATACCGGCTGGCGCAAATAATAAACGTGTCGGATTCTGCCAAGCTGTCAGGTCAAACATTCAAGGGCGTTGGATTTTCAACGATCTTGGTGAGCATGACGTATGTGCTATGTGCTATACTACCGAACAATAAATATGACGGGTTCTGATTTTCGCCGCTGACGCCACCATATACAGGCACGACGGCACCAAGCTTTTGCCATGCTTCTGTGTTCATGCAATGAGTCGGCCGAGAGCTATGTATCCTGATCCATGCGTTCCAATTGTTTATGGCTGGCGATATGGCTCATGTAAGCCTATAAGCCGCTAAGTCCTATTGGCGGTTATTGTTCTTGTCTGTGATCCCGGAGTGCCAGGTGCCTGACTACAACCACCAATGCCAGGCGTGGCCCACTTTATATTCCATGCCGCATGGCGCGCTCAAGGGTATATAGGCAAAGCATTATTCGGGTATTCGATATCAAGAACCCCCTTGGCCTCATTCGCATTATCAAAGCCATAATTTTCAAATGGACTCCTTCAATGCCGTCACTCTCGCCTTTTTCAACCACTCAGAGGCTGAGGAACAGCTCCCAAGCGACGAGGAGAAGAAGAGCAGCGGCAACGGCTCCTGTGTCATTTCTTAAGTGGCTTGCAGGGCAAGGTGGAGCGACAAGGTATGCGAATTATGACAAAGTATTCCAACTCGTGCTCACAACCAAGCCTTAGCTACTAGATTATTTTTCGTTAACTTATCCGAGTGTTTATGTTGGTCTGTGGGTTGATGAAGTGGATTTGGGAGCAGTATGGCTTCCGAGGGTTTTTGTGTTCATAGGCATTTCGACTTCTTCGCCTTTGATAAAGCACATTTGGGTTTTCGCGTCTTTCCGTGCCTGATCTGCGAGGTTCCAACAAAGAGTGCAAGTTGCTATATCAGTTTGTTGAGTCTGTTCTGGGAAACTGTGGACACCTGGCCCAGATGTGACACCCCACCGCTTAACTCCAATGCTGCATTCATCACAACTCACACGGCGAGAACAAGCTGAAAGTGAATGCTGAAGCTTTGAAAGTGGAAATATCGGCAAGCGTATTTTGGGAAATGCGCTGTCAACTTCAGTCAAGTCTCCGTCAAAATTGCCTTCACTGCCACCCGCGCGCTGTCCTCCCAATCGTCCCAGCAAATCCCAAGCATCACTGAATCTCTCCCAATCTGACCACATCTCCCATATTTACCCTTTTTGTCATCACGCAGCACTCGTTCCCATCGACATATTGCTTCCACCCGGAAGCCTAATCGCTGCGCCGCACGTATGGAAGCCTGGTTCTCGGAGTGTGCTTGCCACTGCACTCTCCTAAGCCCCAGTCCACCGGAAGAAGGTAGATCTAGAGCGTAACGTAGAAGGAGTCCAATAGCTGTGCGCGTGACGTGCGTGCGCTGGAATTCGGGTAAAACGATGACGAAACCGAGCTCGGCGGATAAGTTCGCGATGGATGCGGCCTGGTAGCCGATGATTCCTGCGAGCTGCTGCTCCTGCGTGTCTTGCGTGTTGAAGATAGCAAATAAGACGCTCGTGGGATTGCTGTGGATGCGGCCCTCCACAAACGTGTCCAAGAAGTCAGACACAGTGGGGAAAGGTCCGAAAGGAAGATACGTGTAGAGTTCAGGATGGCGAGATGACGCGTCAAAGAATAGTGCTGCGTGACTGGCAGGCTGTTCACATCAGTTTCAGAAAATCATTTTAGATGAAGTAGCGTAAAGACAGACGATGAAAGGCGTTAATTTGACACGAGAGTTGGAAAGTTCCTTGACCGGGAAACAAAAGTTCACGTCGTACGGTCCCATGGTGTACAGGTTCATGTTAGGTTGTGTCCAAGGGGCAGTTTCTCTTTGCTGCACAGCATATACCTGCTCGAGTCAAGGAAACATCGGAACGGGCACCGTTTCGGACCCGACTCGGAGGTTGAATCACCAGAAATCGGATACTTGTTTATCAAGTGAGGTCTATCCTTGAATTTCATTTTGAAGAAGTATCTGAATTTTGGGCGATGAGAATTGGCATATATCCGCTGTCTCTTTGGGTCTTTCTAGTATACATAGTTTGAAACTGTGCGATGGTGAGATTGTAGCGAGAGCCGAGAGGAGATAGGATAGAAGACGCCGGTTTCGGATGCTTCGGACGTTGGCCGCACGCGGATCCCCAACATCATGATTCTCTGTCACGACGGTCATGCCATGGAATCGTGAAACAACCAGACCGCACACTGCTTAGGGTTCGTAGTGGCCGTCTGGGAAAAGTCAATTCATCAGTGATATGATGAGACTGAATGCTGGGAATGCCTCAGCTGCCGGCTAGCCTGCCATCGAATGATATAAATTTTGCTGACTCTGCCTGACAGTGACCCATGGAGCTCTCTTCTCGTCTTTGCGCATGCTCTCTTGTTCGGATGTCGGGGACCCCTTCTGTGCAATGTGGGCCGACTGATGACGCATGCGACCCAGAAACTGGCCATCAGCGACTAAAATCAAAATCAGCGCACCAGGTGCTAGCGATGGTCATTGGTGGTGGTGTTCAGTTTATTTGTGCAGACGTTGGAGTCGAGTGTCTTTTGGTGCTGTCCGGCAGGCAGCATATAAAAGCATAGCGCCAAGAGGCCGTCTTTCATTCTGCACTCAGAAATCCACCATCTAACCTCATCCGCAATGCATTCTACGTTCAATGTCTTCGCTGTAGCTACCCTCGCCGCTGTCGATAATGCTCAGTCTCTCACCGTCGTAAATGGTTTCACAGAAGACATCTTCCTCTACACTGCGACAAGCGATGACAGAATTAGCCCTAACATCGTTGCACCTGCTGGGAAAACCACTGACATGGGCATCTCGGCTGATTGGGATGGTGCTATCAGCGCTGGTGAGCGGCGTTAGGAATATCATTTCTTATGTGCCACGACTTGATTATTTCCAAGGTACTGGATGCTCCGGCGAGGGTTCCACCTGTACGACCGGAGGCCCGACTTGGCATGGCGTCATCCCTTACAGCCGCGCTGAATTCAACTTCGTGAGCAAATTTTGAAGTTCTATAGTTCGTGAGACTCACACCATTGATTAGTTTACTGTCCCCGGAAGTGTGACTTACGATATCAGCCTGATCTACGGCTACAACATTAATGGAACGGAGATATCTTCCTCTGATTCCAGCTGCTCTACGTTCGCGTGCACCGTCTCTTCTGGTGCGTACGTCCTCGCCGCTGACCATCCTAATTATACACGGTGCTGACTATGATCACAGCCCGTTCCTGGACCCGGAGATAACACTTGCCAGCCCCTGCTGCGCCTCCGGACGACTGTGACGTCGGTTCTCTCCCCGCCGGTGGAGGAGGATGCACCAAGTTCCAACAACGCCGGCCCTGGTCCTAACAGCGATTTCTACGAGCGAGCTTGCTTCAACGTTTACGCGTTCCCCTGACAACGGTAAAATTTGATTTATTAATTTCAAACCCAAGTGACTTATAAATACGGCGCAGAATCTTGCGAACGGCCAGTAGGCTACACCCCGGCCAACAACGTTGACTACACATGCACCAACACTGACATCACTCTCACCCTTTGCCTTGCAACCGCTTCCGATGTCCCCAAGAGCAAGCGCAGTGCCAAGTTCGTCTACTAAAGCGAGCTTCCCCGATCCCGAACGCGAGGCGTCGATGCAAACTATTTGTTAATGGCGTTACTCGCTTACATATGCCTGTTCCTTTTGTATCCCTGCGTAGCCACACTATAATGCATACAATAATATATTTGAAGGACCCCTGGAGAGGCGTGTTGATAATACTTGGGTGTGGAAATATTATTTGAGTAGATAGCTATTATAGTGGTAACACCTGATTCCTGGCTAGCATTTTAGATAAGTAAGTAGTCTCTGAAATTATAGCATTCGAATTGTCCCATTAGGCTCTCCTTTCCAATATGTCTCTCACCAAGGTCCGGCCATCTACTTCCCAGTCGTCCCAGCACACCGCAAGCACCACGGTATCCCACATAACTTCCCCTCCCCTCCCGAGTTTCCCAAGCTTCCCCTCCCGAGGTATGCGGTTCCACCGGTTCGCCATCTCCTTAGAGAACCCGATCCGCTGCGCCGCGCGCACAGACGCCACATTCTCCTCATAACTTTGCCATGTCACTCGCCGCAGCCCCAATCCCCCCGAAGATCGAGGCTCGAGCGCATAGCGCAGGAGAAGCGCGATGGCAGTTCGTGCGACGTGTGTGTGCTGGAAGGCTGGGAGCACGATGGCGAGCCCGAGCTCGATGGATAGATGCGTCGGGGACGCATCTTGATAGGCGATGATTCCCGCGAGTTTGTCAGCCGCCTCGTCCTGTGCAAACGGATCTGCCTTATCGTAAATGGCGAAGAGGACGGCACCGGGATTTTGCCGCACCCGGCCTTCGACGAAGACGTCCAGAAACTCGGAGAGGGTGGCGAAGGGTCCGAAGAGGAAGTGCGCATATAGCTCGGGGTGGCGGGAGGACGCAGCGAAGAAAGGAGCTGCGTGCTTGGCCGGCTGTGCCAGGCAAAAAAGTTACTATATGATAAGCATAGGAGGAGATGGGAACGCACGATAAACGGCGTCAGCCTGACGCGTGAGTTCGACAGCTCTCTCAAGCTGATCGGGAAGCAGAAATTGAGGTCGTACGGAAGTGGCTGATGCGTGTTACCGACCATGGACGCCATTTCAAAAGATTGCAGAGGATACGTGGAAGGGATTAAACACACTCAGAGTCGAGATAATGCGATCGGCTGATTATATAGCAGCACTGCGTCGCTATGCCCTCCGGCGCGGGCATCCGCTCGTGTTTCGAATAGGCGCGGCCGTACAGTTTAGTTTCAAATAAGGCCCAACTGTCACTTTTGCCTTGATCACTACTGCGTGCATCCCCGCCGAAAATCATTGTGGGCTCCAATCACCCAACGAAACCCCATAAAGCGCGCACAGGCTTCAGAGGGTATCCTTTCACGTGGGAAAACCAAGGAGCCATGGACTGAAACCTCGGGCCGCTGAGCTCTTGCAGCAGCGCCAAAGCTGCGCCGGCAAAAAAAGGATAGGTATTTTCGCGTCAGCGCGTCAGGCCCAGGAGGGCCCAGGATCTTGACTCCGAAACGTTAAGGTAAGCGAGGTCACGAACATGTCTCCGAGTCGCTAGGAGTAAAAGGCTTAATTGAAGTTAACATTCGTCCATGTGCAAAGGCGACCTGGCCCTGGCAGCGTGAGTGACAGGCGTGTGACAGCGGCCACATAGAGGTTCAAACGCTAAAATGTAAGTAGTCCTGGTTGGGCTTGAAGCTTGAAGCTTGAAGCTTGAAGCCTGAGTGGATGCAGCATTTGCTTGTCTCGATTCTTCGATACTCCCCCCGCAAATGAGTTGATTTTTAGCGTCTGGTGATACGATACGAGATGGCCGTCTGCTACTTTGGGTGTAGAGAAGGAATCACGGCGTCAGGTTCCCGCCCTTTCCTGGCACATTGCCCTGGAGTATTGACAATGGACACGCTATAGTAGGTTACGGCCGGCTGGCAGCACGAAAGTGGGCCCTCCGTAGTTCGGAACCACCTTGTCCAACTTCGGACGCCGATTGCACGTCTCGCAAGCGTTGCGCCAACGCGCTCCACTGGCGATTCGGGATTTCATACGCGCTCGGGATTGACTCGGGCAACACTTAGCCTTAATAATTTGCCTCCGTGCCGGGCAGATTCACCCCTCAAGCCAAAGTCACACTGTGAAGAGTCCGGATCTCCCAGAGATCTCCTGTTAATTATACACCCTCTCGGCGAGACTCGGCTCCTCCCGCTCTCTTTCTAATTCCAAATGATCTGCATGCTAGGCCCGAATTTCGAAGTACATATAGGTACCGAAATTCCCTCTCACAACTCGGGAAATAGGGGCATCCATGTCCCCACTCCTCCAACTCCAATTCCAAATGCCGAATCTCAAACGCCTGGGCCAGATTTCATCCGCGAACCACGAGGTCGTATGGCATTTTAAAATCCGAAGTTCTTCATCTCCAAGCCATCAATACGTGTCCGTACTCATTGTAATATTTGCCGTGTATACCGGCCAATCGTCGCTTGGGGTACACACCCAAAGGCTATTGCGGCGTGCGCCCTCGTGCGCCCCCTTCCCTTTCCCACTCCCACACTCTCCCTAATTCCAATTCTAAACTCCAAGTGAGTCCATTTTTAATACACTACCTATCAAAAAAGAATACACAGAGTGCCGATTTGATTAGAATCAATAGACTTCACCAAATCCTGCCAAATTAGTTATCGATGTGATGAAACAGTCTACTACAGTTGAGTACTAGAGAACGTTTCTGCCCTCCACGAACACCTTCAAATTGACAACCTGGTCGCGAAGCTGACGCAGCCGCACAATGACATCTTCGTCTTGCAGGCCAAGAGTAGAACCTACCATCGTAGGTTCGTTATTCCCATAATGATCATCAGAATAAAGTTCCCAAGGAAAGGATCTTTGGCCGAGTAACGTCACATCTCGAAGTCCTCGCGATGCCCGGCATCGCAGGACATTTATCAGTGCGGCCATGTCAACTTCAGCTCCACAGGTATCCTGCAAGGTGAGGCTGGTCAAGGCCGGTAGGAAAGCGGTGGTCGAAGGTGTCATATACTCGGATCCGGCGAATACATCGAGGAAATCAGCGTTGAGAGTTTCCTTGTCGCACCAACGAAGATCGAGCTTTCTGAGCTTGGGCGTGTGTTTCAAAAGCCCGAGAAGAATGTTCGGCCTTGATTTAAACTGATCACGCCAAAGCATAGCTTGATGACCTCCGCTCAACGTGAGCTCGCAAAGTGCCAAAGACTGCGACAAGAATGCCGCAAGGGCTAGCGCGCAGTTGGGGCCAGCATGAGGACCGACGATGGCGATCTTGAAGATTGTGAGCGCAGGCGTGCACAGGCCATTAAGGAATGCGGATGGATCACACCGGTTTCCTTCATAAATAATATCCAAACTATGCAGCTGTGTCAAATGGACCGTGCGACTCGCTCTATCAGTCTGTTGATCGAGGCTACTTGAGAATGAGAGGCGTGCTGTGTGGAGGTTGGGAGTAAGGGATAACATGGCGAGACAATCGGACGTCCGGATGTACGAGGAGTTGACTTCCAACTTCAGCTCCACGCAATCAAGGACCTGCATTTGCTTCCATTGGGCAGGGAGCAAGAACCGAAGGCCGTGACGGAAGTCTTCAACATATCCAAACCAAGTCAGGGAGGATAGGCGCGGCGCTGTTTGGAACGCATGGAGCCCATCTTCCAAGTATAGGGGGGTACCTAGCGATAAATGTCGAAGGTTTGGGAAAGTATTTTTTATAGGCGCGAGGTGTTCCTCGAGTCTGGGCATAACTAAATGAAGATTCCGCCAATGCACAGAGCTTCTCAATAGCTCAGCCAGCGCTTCCCTTGCCGCATACTCTGACCACGATTCTGTTGACCCAATGTCGATGCCCATACCACTGATGGTGATTGATAGCGGGTATGATTTCGTGCGGTTGAGCCATGTTTTTAACATAGCTTCCAAGAGTATCCAATCTGCCGCGTCGTGATACGAATCGATGGCGACTGGAATAGACGACCATAGGGAAGGTGTGCGGAGGGCAATATTTCTCCAGCGTTGACAGACACCTGTGATCGCTAAAGGGCCGTGTTTTACAGAGAATCTAGCTTTATTCCCCCACTCGTCCTTGAAGTGCATGAATATTTCGAGCATTATGTCTTCTGGGATCCACCTAAAGGGCGCCAGCAGTCCTCGGTGGACCTTCACATATGATTCAATGCCATCCCGTTTGCGTCTAAGCTCAGTGAGCGCGGTCTCTTGACGAGAAATCTCGTCATCGAGTGTTGAGATAAGGAGGAGAGGAAGAGTGATCGCGTCATGGATTACGCTGATCTGGGAACCTTCGGCGTATTGGTTGCCATCTAGCAAATGCGGCAAAGGTGATGTTGGTATCGCGATGTCTGGCCGGGCCAGTAAGTGACCGCAATTGCTGCATGAATGGACTGGTGGCGATGCTACGGTACACATTTCACCTTCCAGAAGATAAGCATGGCATTCGCGAAGATAAGGTAGTAGCATGAAGCCATTTAGATACACATACTATATTAGTTTGGAAGTTGAAAGTCTACGAGTGTTTGTTGCTGGCTGGTAGTTGAACAACTTTGAGGAACGACACAAGACGACCTATGAGATCTTTTACTAGGTGAGATTCCTTAATGAATGTGGTTGAAAGCAGTCTGAGCTCTATGGCTGGTGTTGACGTGTCACAGCGTCTCAGAGTCATTAATATTGCGGGGTAAGTAGTCCTAAATATTTGTGCATGTTTACTTTGTGAATCCGTGCCACAGTGCATGTCACATGTACCCAATTCCAACTTTAGCCGCACCTTCGAGGATCGTCTAGAGGCGCAGTTTGTCGTTGAATGGGCTCTTATAATTAAGGAGACATTACATAACTAGAACCTGTGGTTGTCGAGAAAAGCCCCGCCACTGTTAGCAATAGCGGATGCCTAGCAACTGTAGTGATCTCGGGATCAGGCCGGTGCAGGACGAGGGAACAGCCCCCCCCCTTGATGCCGCAAACCCCAAACCCATCCATCCATACCTGTTGTTACAATTTGTGCACGTCACGAATATCTGTGAGATGTATAAGAATCAGCGATGGTACACAAGACCAGCACAAGTTGAACACAAGTATAAGAAGGCGGGCCAAGATTCGGTGCATCCGAATCGCCCTTTCCGGGCATCCAGACCTCTCCCCCTGGGCTCTTCCAATTCCATGATCGTACGTGGACGTTGGGCAAGGTCAAACCTCATTAGAATACTTGCTGTTTATCCTGACCGATTGGCGATTACGATACATTATAAATGCTGAGTACTATCTCTCAAAAGAGAATGCATATAATGCCGAGTTGATTAGAATCAATAGACTTCGCCAATTCCTGCCAAATTAGATATCGATGTGATGAAACAGTCTACTACAGTTGCGTATGGAAAGCAAGAGTGATATGCTCACAAAAGGTCCGACAGGTGGCGCGGACCCCAAAAACCGCTGTCTGTGGCGCCGCGAGAATTCTTCATTTAATTACTATGAACCCTCCACCGCAAGTACATCCCTACATATGCCTGTCAATGTAGCCAGTACTACTTATTGGCCTCGACCATGGATATTACAAGTTAAAATCGACAATAATTAACAGTTCAGCCCAGTCCAAGCCTAAATGGACATTAAAATGCCCCTACTGTCATTACTCTGTTAGGCTCTTGCCTGCGACATTAGGTTTGAAGGGGGCATGAATTTCCAATACTCTGCCTGGTTTCTGTCATGGGCTGTCGTGTGAGAATAAGGGCGGACTGCGGTTAACTGTAGCCTCACCTGGCGCGAGTGGCTGAGGCCAAATACAGCAGTACTGTATCCGAGTTGTGATTCGCGTGTCGGCAGCCTCCTCCGATTTACTGTCGTTCGTTATCGCTTACTTAAAACTTTCCTCTAGCCCGGAAAACACGCAAATCCTCAGCTCACGGGTATCCAGACCACTGAAGGGTTTCTAATAGCTGAACACATGTGTGAGTTGCCGGCGTCTACTGTGTTAATATCAGCAGATATTATCTCAAAGTTCGCGCAGCATGACACAAGCTGGGGTAAGTGCACATTAGTGAGTACTTCTCAACTCTAATGGAATTACATTCTTTCATTTTAGATTCTTACCTGTATGATAGATGGACTCAAACTTTGAAAGCGGCTTCATCGCGCAGGCGCTGCATCTGCCCGTCGCTTCTCGTGTATGCCCCCTACTCGCACACATCACCCTTACACTATCCCAAACGCGTGCGCGTGATAGCACAACCCCAGCACTCGTTCCAACGACAGAAACTGCATGCCTTGTGGTTCCCGCCCTCATTTCAGTATCTCGCCGCCCACCCCCCTCTCATGCCGCCTCCGCTGCTCCGCACACCTCCCTGTTGAATCATTGCACCACCCCACTATTGCCAACCTAAATGGCGAACATAGCGCTCGTGTGCATTTAATCCACGCAATTATTAGCGATGGCGGGCGCTCTCGTCTCTGATGTGGTGTACATGATGCTTTATTACTGTGCTGCTCTATGGCAAATGTGCGCAAGTGCGAATTTATGTTGCGACCTGCGCCGAGGCTGCTCCCGAGGAAAAGATGGCTGCAACCGGTGGCAAGTGAGTGTTTTCCGCACCCATTTACCTCAGTCTACTGGAAACAAGAGCACAGCCCCAAGAATGGGTGTGATAAAGGTGATTTCCAATCGGAATCCGATGGGACACCAGAGGATGGCGAAATCATTTGTGAAAACGAGGCCGACCGTGCGGGTGAGCCGCAAGCACGCAAGGTCATCCTCTCGCGTGATGGAGAGCAGACACTGGGCGAGATACTGCACTCGGAGGGTGTGTGCATATCTGAGGACTCTGAACTGCTTAGCTCTAGCCCCAACTCCACCTCGTGCACAGACAGAGTCGCAGCTCGTTTGTCACAGATCGCGGACAGTGGGCCATGCAGGCAGCTTGAGACGCTGTTGAGTCGGACGGGTGGAGCCTAGCCGCGATGCCCACGACAAAGGTCCCATAGTGTGATGAGGTTGTGCTGTGTCAATACATGTTGTCGGCGCTCTCGTACATAGCACAGGCCAGCCTCGCCAAGAAGCACGAGACCCTCAGAGGTCTATCCAAATTAACCCAGGTGTGATTACAGATTTCTTGCATTTAAAATTGCAAAGCTATGAGACTGAGGCTAACTAGGACACAGTGAGAGTCGATCGAGATCATCGTGGTAGAGTACCCCTCAGACAATGGAGGCCGAATGTGGTGAGTGTATTACTATTAGGGCCAGCGCAGCGGCTGTGGGCTGCTGTGGAACAAATTTTCAGATTTTGACCATCACATATATTTTTCGCTGGGCATTTCATTGTGAATAATTATTTCAATGTGATTTAATGTGATCCAGAGGATTTGAGAGGTGTAAGGCCACTGAGGAAGGTCTAGATAATCATTTTCATGCCTCAGGTATTCTCAGAGGCCAGTGATTGGGGTCCTGGCTGCGCTACGGTGGCTGTAGTTACGTGTATTACTCGTTTTGGGAGCATATCACTCTTGCTTTCGATAGTTGCGTACTAGAGAACATTTCTGCCCTCCACGAGCACCTTCAAATTAACAACCTGATCGCGAAGCTGACGCAGCCGCCCAATGACATCTTCATCTTGCAGGCCAAGAGTGGATCTTCCCGTGAAATATTCGGCCTTCCGGTTATCATGAATGTCTCGGGACCATTCGTGGGACCTCTGCCTAAGTATCGTCACATCTCGAAGTCCTCGTGATCCTCGAGATTGCAGCGCATTGATCAATGCGGCGATGTCAATCCCGGGTCCATCGGTATCTCCCAAGGTGAGGCTGGTCAAGACCGGTAAGAACGCCGTGGTCGAAGGAGTCACACTATCTGATCCGGCAAATACATTGAGGAAATCGGTGTTGAGAGTTTCCCTCCTGTACGAACCAAGCTCAAGCCTTCTGAGATGGGGGGTGTTTTGCAAAATTCCGAAGAAAGCGTTCGGAGTTGGTTCTGATTGTGGTATGTCGTCCCTGAGTCGAGATGTAATCGCGAGCTCGCAGAGGGCCGAGCACTGCGACACAAACGCCGCAAGGGCTGGAGTGCAATTTAGCAGAGAGACGACTTGTCCTTTATTGTGTTTCAGATCGGCGACAGCGATTTTGAAGCTTGCGAGCGCAGGGGTGCGTAAGCTATTGAGGAGTATGGATGGATCGTGCCACGTCGATGATCCTTCGCAGGTAACGTCCAAACTACGCAGCTTTGTTAAATGCACGGTGCGAGCCGTACCATCTGCCGTCATGCCAGTGGCGGCTGAGACATAGAGGCGTGCTGTATGGAGGTTGGGAGTAAGTGATAATACGGCCAAACAATCGGACATCAGGAGGTGATTGTAATTTCTGACAAAATCCTGCTTTCCACAATCAAGGACCTGCAGTTGTTCCTATTGTGTTGGGAGTAAGAACTGAATGGTGTCACGGAAAGCTCCAATATACCTCGACCAAGTCAGAGAGTACAGCTGCGGCGCTGTTTGGAATATATGAAACCCATCTGTGTCGGGGGGGGGTTACGATTTGAAGCGATAGATGTTGAAGGTTTGGGAGAATGATAGGCGCGAGATGTTCCTGGAGTGCGGGAAAATCTAGATAAAGACTATGCCAATGCATAGAACTGTTTAATAGCATAGAGATCATTTCTTTTGTCGCACGTCCAAGGCGTGACTCATCTGGAACAATTCCGGTGTCCGGACCACCGACGATGCTAATTGACAATGGGCACGATCTAGCGCGCCCGAGCCATGTTTCCACCGTATATCTCAGACCGATCCAGTCTCCCTCAGAGTGACGCCGCCAGCGACTCTGAGAAGTGATCGAAATAGACGACCATAGCCGAGTTGTGTGGAGAGCGACATCTCTCCAGCAACGGCAGACACCTGCGATCTCCAGAGGACCGCCCGTGTAAGAGCATCGGGCATTTTCCCCCCACCCGGCCTTGAAGTGCATGAGAATTTCGACCAGTATATCTTCTGGTACCGATCTAAACGGCGCTAGGAGTCCTCGATGGGCCGTCACATATGCAGTCATGCCCTCCCGTTTGCGTTCAAGCTCCGCGAGCACGGTCTCTTGACGAGAGATCTCATCATCGAGTGTCAAGATATGTTGCAGAGAAAGAGCGATCGCGTCATGAATCATGCTGATCTGAGGGCCTTCAGCGTATTGGTTGCCGTGCACCAAATTTGGAAAAGGGGATGCTGGTATTTCGATGTCTGGCCGGGTCAGCGAGTGGCCGCAGTTGCTGCATGTGCGGACTGGCGATGCCACGGTGCACATTTTTGCCTTCAAGAAGATAAGCATAATTTCATGAGTATAATGTATTGGCATGAAGCAGTTTGGAATCACATACAATATTCTCAGCTTGAATGTCTGCGGGAGTCGTTCGAGGTCCGAGTCAGCTGAGCGACTTTTGAGGAACTCCAGAGGGTAGCTGAAAGGTAAGATCTGGTAGGTGAGAAGCTTATTGAAGTAAATCCGCAAGGACGCTAGATCCGACTTGGCGTTGACTGGTATCGG
Organism: Athelia psychrophila; assembly: GCA_001630335.1. Lineage (NCBI taxonomy): Eukaryota > Fungi > Basidiomycota > Agaricomycetes > Atheliales > Atheliaceae > Athelia > Athelia psychrophila. Next base: position 80,922 of record KV417529.1, on the reverse strand, counting down.
TCTGCCAGTACACCTCCAACTTGAGCTTGAAAGTTCAGCGGCTGGTAGTCCTCGAACGAGGCGTGTTTACACTTGTTTACGTTTCCATAATTCTTGCCCGCGTGTTTACAAGCGCCGAAAAATTACAGAAATGGTCGTAGATCCAAAAAATTCAGGAAACCCCCCTTCTTGCCGAATCATGATTTGAAATGCTATGAATCTAACTCGTAGACCCTTCCCACCACCTGCGACCTCCCGATCAACGCGGCATTTGCCCAGAAATCCAACACCAGTGCGCCAAAACGCGTAATCACAGTGTACCCAACTTTGTCATCCATTACACTAGTACTCTATTTCCGTTCAAACGTCCAAGTTGGGACACTCGAGTCTCGCCGCAGGAGATACTACTAAGTAGTACCACTTCGCATCGATATTTCCCGCTTTCGATGAGGACATACCAGATAAGGACAGTGAGTGTGGACGCATTGGTGTGGTTAGCGTTACGCTTGTGTGATTCACTGCCACGAATTCAGTGCCATGCTAATTAGTAACAGTATACCCTGTCACAGGCGACGGCAAGTTTCTGCACAGCACTAACTCTGATTCCACCGGTGGAATATCAATGTAGGCACATCATCCAAGCGGTACACCAAACCTACATTCCATGCGGCCGCGAGTGAAAGCCTCGAGTAGCCTCGAGTCCCGGGCATACGTATTACGCCCACCCTCGCGCAACTTGAAGTTCGATCATCAGCCCTACTGTAGGACTTGAAAGATGGACGTCAGAAGTTCGATGGTGCGTCCGCCGTCACCACGCGTCCTTCGTCTGCACCTCCGACCCTCAGGCCTTGAACCACAGCGTCCAGGCCTTGCCACTTGCATTTGCCCTTACTCTTCGTTCTTGGAGTGCAGACCCTGCCATAGACCGCAGACTGCAGTGCGCGCCTCCGAGGTTTGAGACTCGGGCCTCGAATGTCCGGGGTCCGGGGTCCCAGGGCCACCTGCTCTGAATTCCCAACAGATTCCAATTCCCCATTTCCGAACGCCCTGGTCCGAGATGCCGCCACTGCTGCAGTACTACGGTCCTATAGTGCGATGGCCTACCCGGGGCTCCGTCTGGAAACAAACCGAACCGCACCCTGGACCCCGGACCCTGCCTGGGTCACTCTGCTTATCGGTATTACTGGTACTGGTGAGTAGACTCGGATTTACATTTACTTACATATTGTCTTCTTTATTGAATTTTGAATTTTTAGACGCGTTGAGCAACGTGAATCTGCAACTGATGACCTGCACTGGGCTACAAACTCGCCTATGATCAGCAAGCAACAAACAAGGTGTAATCTCTTTTATTCCCGGATCAATGGTGTCACAGGATTAGAATAAGCAAGAAACAAGATGCAAGAAGGTGAAACATCGTGTATGCCATTCAAAATAATGCAACACATCGACATCGTAAAAATATAGTCTTCAGTCTTGGGCCCTCTAACTAGCGGCGGTAACTTGTAAGTTATAGGGTATAAGGAATCAGGATACAGATATTTAGAGGAGTCCAGGGCAGGTCACATATTCGAATCCAGCGACTCTAAATCGCCGCGCCCGATCTGCGGCTTCTGCCCGTGCGCATGCCGGACCTGCGGGAGCCGAAGCATCTACAGCAGATGATGTCGAGGATGACGTCCCAGATGGTGACGAAGATCATCACGATGACTGGGAGAACGAAGTATGCGGGTGAGTTTCTTATTTCGCATACAGGATAGGCAAAGGGGACGTACCATTGACGATGGTCATGATTATGGAGGCGATGGCGCCGACGATGGCGTCGATGCAGCCGCCAATTGCAGAGATGATGGAGCCCTGGTAGCAAGCATGCGCGTTAGCAACCCATTCTCGGAAGACTGCTAGTTAACTGACCATTGTAGTTGAGAGGTTGGTGAGGGTGGTTGGTTGTGGGATTGCAATTGGGTGGTTGTGTGAAGTGGATAATGAATAGACAGCCGCTCCCACCTCCCGCTCTTATACCTGGCCAGCGCTGTCAGGAACGATCCCGCCTGGCTGGGGCTCACTCTAACCGACGCGTCAATAAGTATCGGCCTCACACGCCGACCGACAATGACATCACCTCATCTACGTCATGTTTCAACTCTAAACTCTGCTTGAGCCCGTTGCCCTTCGCGGACCGGACCGGAGGCATGTAAGTTATCGCTTGGGTCTTGTCAGGCACGGGGCCATTCTCGCATTTTCCCGCACCACCTGGTCCACCTCCATCCTCCATGCTCCACCACAATATGAATATTACGTCCTTCGAATGCAGAGGCGACCGACTTGATAATTGATGTCACGATGACGCACAGTTGATATCGTCATAGTCCTGCATCCCACGCCAGTATAAGTAGCCAGGCAGCGGAAGCCCGTTCTGCACTTCACACCGCCCACACAAACCCACAAACCCACAACCCAACCACAACTTCCCCCCACACTACAATGGTGAGTTCAAGTTTACAGCTGCAAGATGCGTTGCTAAACGCGCTTCATACCTCCAGGGCTCCATCATCTCTGCTATCGGCGGCTGCATCGACGCCATTGTCGGCGCCATTGCCTCTATAATCATGACCATCGTCAACGGTACGTTCCCTGCGCCTATCCTCCATACCATATACGATACACGAAACTCACCCACATACTTCGCTCTTCCAGTCATCGTGATGATCTTCGTCACCATCTGGGACGTGATCCTCGACATCCTCTGCTGCAGATGCTTCGGCTCCCGCAGGTCCGGCAGGCGCATGGGCAGGAGCCGCGGCATGCGATCGACGTATTAGTCTCCGCCTCTGACCGCCTACGCCCTTCTAATTCATGACCCACCCTCGACCATAATGACTTCCTACTTACTTCCTACTCCTACTCTTGTATACCCTATACCACCACCGCTAGTGCAGAGGACGCCCGGACTGTATTTTTAGCGCTGCATAGTGTAGATGTGTTGTATATCTTTTGCATAACACACGATTATCTCCTTCATCTTTCCTGTGCATGCTTGCCCTTTGCAATACCCCGGCCCGCATCAACCAATTGTAACTTGCACGGTAGGCCTAGGGTCAGTAGCTATGTATGACCGTCGACGAGGAACACGATGGTCCATTCATGGCCAGACTCTGAATCCAAGACGTTTCAACACGATTCAGATAAGTAATTGGGGAGACTGCTACTCCTCTAATTAGCACACGTGAGCGGCGACGGTAACACGTTCGTCGTTCAGTGCTGGAGTGTATGTCACGAATGTAGTAAACGCGACTCGTTGCAATGGAAAGTCAAAGCTGGCAATGTTCAGATGCTTTAATTACCTGCACAAAAGTGGGAGGGGAGGTCTCGCTGAGTCCGCCCGTGGCCGTTGACGCGCTAGTGCCGCCCAGTGCTGCTCGGACTCCCGGTCACGTGGGAACCAATAATCGCGTCGCGTCCCTGCTTCCTCTCCTCGTTTCACCACTTACCATGGCAGTCCATGCGTAGAGGACTCATTTGTAGGTGTGTGTATATTATATAAACCCTTAGTGTGCTGGTCACACATATAGTGTATATCAGCAAGAGAGCCAGGCGAGTCCGCGGGCGGGGTCAAACCACGATCGGAGTTGCTGCAACTTGAACTTGACGCGGCCACTGGCCAGGCACTAGTCACTTCCGGTGTGTCGAATCCACCTCTCGTCCTAAATTCATCTTCCAATGCTACTTTTAAAAAAAAAAGCTATACAATATTATATACCGTACACTAATACATTCACTGCCCTCTTCACGGGCTCCCCAAGTACCCTTGAGAATGGGGGGGAATCGGCTATGCAGCGAGCATCCAGTTGCTCGCAACCTCACCAGTACTCGGCCGTCTCAACAAGTTGCTCCCCGTTCACAATTAAAAATGCAAGACTCTCTTGAGTCTTATGCACTGTTCCGATTGACTTTGCCGAGGTAGAATTGCAATTGAATATTGATCCCCTGCTGAAGTTGCGCTCAGGAGGGAAGAATCAGAGATATTCGAATTTCGACCTCCGGGATCCGATTTGCTTATGTCACTGTCAGTGTTTGCGCCTGCCGAAGCCAGGGCGCGCTTACCCTCGCTTACCAGCGCTTACCACAGGATTATGTACGGCTCCCGACTGGCACCGCTTGCCAGACAGCCACACCCCCCTGTCACTCATGTCACTCGCTAGCATCGTGATTCGTGCCTGAACAATCCCCATCCAACGCGAAAGGGCGAAATTTTTGAGAGCTCCTATCCGTGGCATAATGGCATATGTACAACAGTACCAACACGACTGTCGCCCAGCCCGGGTGGCACTGGCAGGGCCTTGATGCTGCCCGCACTCCCAACGCACCTAGCCTCGAGCCATCACCAGTTGCTAGACAAAAAAGCGTTGTGAGTAACTGCCGCTGACGCCCTGTTAGCTGGACGAGTTTTACTCATCGCTAAAATGCCGTTGCCAGTGAGCCTTTGGGGCCCTTTCCCCTAGGTTGTCGCTCATGTACATGCACATTCCTAAATCAAATAAGGAGGGCCGTGGGATAGGATCAATAGGATCAAGCCAAAGCACATAGCAGTCTGATTTGAATCCTCCAACGCGGGTTGGGAGTGCCCCAGAACACGTACCGTGACCGTTTGTCTCAAATGGCAAGGCAACAGCCCCTGACTGACTCAGCCACTTGTACACTCTCACTCCGCGCCATCACAATCTTGTCACTTGACCGCGTTGTTTTGCTGCATCTTGAAACTTGTATGCGCAACTTGTGCGGCTTCTAAACCTCGGCGTTCGGGTCCGAATCCTCCCCGCCTGGACATGTAATTAGCCACCAAGCCACTCGATAGTTTGAGAGCTTGACAATTCCACCTTCAAGTATGCCCATTTCCGCCTTCTGGAATTTGCTTGGTGCGTTCTCTTCTCTACATTACTACTAGTATATTTAACATCGCCCCATCCGACATCGTAAATATCGAGCTCGAGAAATGAACGCGATAACACGCATATCGATCGTCTACACATGGAGACAGGGCCTGAAGTATGACAGGACTCGCCTTCAGCGCTCACTGCGACCGGAACCGGTAAATAACGTTTTTGTCAGCACATGCCCGTGCATCCCCGCTGTCAAAATTTCCTAGCAGATAGCAGATCTTTGCAGATGAGTTTCGATATTCGTGGAAGTCTGTACAAGTGCGCCTACTAACCAACTACTCCAACTCAGAACCTGATGTACTGTCCACGCGGTCATGACAGGATGATCTCACATGCAAATGCGCAGTCCGACACTGAATTGAAAGTTTGCGAGAGTCAATCAATTGATTGGAATTTGCATGGATCCCTCGTGGAACCTGCCTGGCTAAATTGTTTCTTCCGCTGCAAGACGTCACCTCCCGCTCGGGCACAAAGTCAGGCCCTTTCATGTTTCGGTTACCGATTGTGGCTACGGGGCGCGCGGTATTTGACATAGGGCCATCGCAACGCAAGAGGCACGAGATCCATCTGGCCGAAAACTACCATTTTGGGGCGAATTTCATTCTTTTTTGACACCGACAGTAGACTCGCTACCGGTAACGCAGTCAGAGAGTCGACGCGAAAGCGGATGGTCATGAGCCTAACTGACAGGTCTCAACATCATCATGTGGACCGCCCTTGCCGCAATCTTCCTGTGGCGCTGGTGAGCGACATGCGTGTTTGCTTCAGGTTATCTCATACTTCGGAAACGACCCTATGCAACGGCTCGACGGTCAGGCGCCGAACGGACGCCCAGTGGGCATTTCCTTCGTCCTGACCTTCATTTCATCTGAGGCCACCCGCTTCTTCAACAAAGACTTCTATCGCCCGGGGCTTCACTCGTGTGATCCAACAGCATGGAAATCGATAGTTCAATCGCAGCGCGGGACGTGTGAGTGTACTTCTCAGCTGCGAGCACAGGGGACTAACATATGATTTTGATAGTCGTTTGCACACATATGTTCAGTTGATCTCGGTCCGTAAGTGCTGCGTTTTCAAGGATCAATGCGATTAATTTGAACGTTCGTTGCAGTGGTTCTGTGTTATGATGCGGTCCTCACGATGCCCGACGAGATCTCCGGTATCTGGTCGCGGAAGAAGACCCTGATCTCGTGGCTCTATCTCATAAATCGGTATTTGGCGATACTCGGAAACGTAGGGTTCTTGGCACTTGTTTTCAAAACGCTATCACCCGGAGTGAGTGCTCATCGTTCATGACATTTGCTCAGGCGGCTAACTCTCCCCGTACCCAGGAGTGAGCATATCCTGTTCTCCTACAATATATTGATTGTTGAGAATGGGGCACTTTAATAGATGCGGGCTCGTTGGTCTCTTAGGACAAATGCTTCTATTCGCTAACCAGTTCCTGATCTGCCGTGAGTTATGAATACACCATTTATCTGCGTTCGTCTGGACATTTGCTCAACAGTATTATGTTCTAGTTATATTGCTTATCCGGATATACGCTATTTATGCGCGTGATGTTCGCATCCTCGGTTTGTTCCTTGGACTCGGGGTGATCAGTGCAGCGGTTACAGCCGTACGTGTGAATCATCAATCCAACTCTTTCACTCTTCCTAATAATATCCGGAACAATAGTTCTCCTTAGTGAACCAGAAAAGTAAACCGCTGGTGGGTTATCCAGGCTGCATACTCCAGCATACCACCGCCAAGTGAGTCGATGTTAAGATAACAACATAGGCCCCACTACTGATTAGACACTACTTTTTCTCGCAGCGGAATTCGTAAGCTTCTCTGCCTTGATATCAAACAGAATACGTTTTAAACCAGCTTCAGGTCTTGCTGCTCCATGGGAATGTATGTTTGTTTGGGACGCCCTAGTGATGGTTCTTACTATACGGAAGACTCTCAAATCGAGGCTCCCTAGTCATGCGAGGCGGACAAGTGGCACTAATATAGCATCGCTCGTTTTTCGAGATGGTTAGTCACATTCCGACATTACAGTTTCGCTCTGCTCACCAGTTACTTCCTTTCCAGGGGCTATGTATTTTGCGTATGGAAGTTTGTTTTCTTGCTAGGTACATTCGCTGATGGTCTGTAACTTCAGCGCGATGACATTCGTGAATATCTTGAACATTCTCGCGTTCTATGTAAGCGGGCATCTATTGATTAGGCCGCGATTAGCTAACTCTCGGTTTAAATGTAGCTCACGCCGGTGGGAAAGCTTACTCACCCTGCGCGAAATCGACATCTAATTTTACAATCTCGAATTAGCCGCTCCTCAAAGGCAGCCTGTCAACGGTAACCAGCGTGTGGGTTATATGTTAAAACTGCTCCTCCTTGATTGACCGAACATATCTACAGCATGGGAGTTACTCTCGTTTCCAGGGTGGTTCTAAACTTGCGTGAGGCTTCCGCCCCAATAGCTCCACCACAGCAATCGGTCAGTATCTTATGCTCTTTATTTGCAGATCTTCTAATAGCCTGCCGTTTATAGTCCTGGAGCGATCCAGGAGTAGTATCACATACAAATTCGAGAGGCAACTTTCAACTTCAAAGCATCGATGCCCGTGGTCCGGTGGACAGATCCCCGGTGATTTCCTACGGCTGGCAGGCTACAGCCGATGATCCTTTGCCGATTATCCACATCACGCACACTCCGAGACTGAGCTATAAATCTCTAGCGGTTTAAAATCACAGGTTAATCAAGGAATCGGATTGAATCTTATTTTTACTTTCTTTCATTTCCTTGGGAGTTCTCAACTACTTTGTATCACTTGTACACTAATTGATGCTCAAGATATATTTCGGAAATTTTGAACATGCGCTTGTGAATGATTTGCACCACCAAAATATTTATTTATGGTGGATAGGGCGTCGAATAAAAGTATTCTACCAACTTGGCTGCAACTCGCGACACTGAATGACTGCTATGTGATTGAAAAGATGACTGGGAGTATTCAGATCTAGCACCGGCGTTGAGACTTGGAGTACCACTAGGACTATTATTTAACCTTCAGACTCTTTCCGCACCAACACCGTTTTCGCTGTGCAAAGATAGCATCAGCAGGAATTGAAGAGATGTTGCGTACCACGCCAGAATACCCAACGCTTCTGCCTCTGTACCCTTGGCACATTTGGTTCATGGAATATGTGATGCCAGTGCTCGAGAGGATGGAATATTTGTGGCTGGATGTGTTACTGCGCGGCCCGGATTGTGAACCCCGAAAGAATGTGCGGTTCTGAGTCCTGCGGATATAGTTTGAGTCCGCAACGCCTCTACCAAGCGCAACCAAGTCCAATAAAGTCAATATAAAGATAAACACCGCGATTTGAAAATGAAATACCATGCATAATTTTTCTCACTGGCGATTGCCAAGTTCCCGAGGCAACAAGGGCACCGCTAAGTGACAAGTCCTGAACATCGCGAGAGCGTGTATGTTGTATGGGCCAGTACATATAGCGACGGCTGCTAGGATGAGCCATAGCGATCAGGATGATCAGGTTGAATGATATATCATGGATATCTCATAGAATCGATCATGTTCATATCGCCGTGGTGTCTTCAAGAAGCCGTGTTGCGGTATTAACAATCATCCAGTTGGTTGCTTGGTCTCAGAGCTATACCTATCCAATACCCATCTGCGGTTGAAGATTTGTGTCGTCTGAAGTTGCACCTGTGCGGATACCAATGATCATCGAGACCGCAAAGAAGTGAGCCGCTGGGAATTCCGACGAGCAATGTAGCTGCCAGCCATGACGCGTGGCGATTGGGTGGCATGGCATGGCTGACATTTCAGCAGACAAGAACGATTCAGAGTGCTTGCCGCATGGTGCTGGCTTGAACGATAAGGACGATAACAGTGGCAGCCGAACTTGCTCTCGGTTTGGTGGGGCTCTTCGAACTTTTTGGCTGTAGGCAGGCCATGCCTCGATTTGGTTCTTGGATCTGGGAGCCCAAGGCAGCCGGTTAGGCTATAGGGAATATTGAATGGGTTTCGGCATATTATAGCCAGCGCGGCAACACCGGTACCACAGCTACGAATCACGATGCCACCTGCGTCGGGGAATGATGAGCCCCGACGCCTACCGACGCGATCTGGCCACCGTCTGGACGGATTCGCCGAGGACCTTGGTCTAATCTAGGATGAAATGTGGGAGTGTGACATGTATGGTGATTATCATTACACCGGAGCCTGCTTGTGTGCATGAACTCTGAATCAGCTATGGCAGGGACCCGAAAGGCAGTTAATTGCGCAGCGCAAACTAGACCTATGCCAATTCTACGGAGTCTATGGCTTTGAAGCCTCCTCCTGTTCAATCCAGGTCAGGCGAGTGGGACATGTGATGGTCGCATGGTGGAGAACATACCGTAAGTGGAAAGATACAGGCATGGCCGCCGCATTATTACTCGGAGCTTCGGCGTAGGCTGTCAGCTACAAACAGCAGGCGTCTTATCGAATTGACTTTCATCCCATCATTCCGGGTATAAACAGTACATATTCAGAGTTAATGAGTCGAGGTCGCGGTCTTTGGGAGCGTGATGCATGCCACGCGAAGTTAACCGGATAGCCGCATATTTGAGGCAAGTTTGAGGGTATTTCCGAGGAAAGAACTCGAGGATGTGTGGCAACCGGGAGACTCATACACCAGTACGCACTGCGGTGGTGGGGCTCTGTTTATTTTTCTGTGGTGTGCAGGCCGCAAAGGGATTGAGATCATAGAAGGTGCCAAATATAGATCTGCAGGCACCGAAGTAGAACTCAACGCCACGTGGGACTCGGAGCTTTGACTGTGCTTTCCGAGTCCCGACGGCTCCGCACGCCGCCTTGTTCATTTCTCGCCACTGAGCGCGCTTCGAAGCTTCACCTCCACATCCCCATGATCTGGCCACATGTACATGATCATGACATGATCACGCCGAGTCAATCGGCTTCCCATAGTTTCGGCGGCTCCTAAACCTATGTTCTTTCGGCTGTTAACTTTGAAATCTCGTGTCTTTCAAGTTGTATTACTCAGTTTGCATGATTAACGATACTGGACACGGTAAACAACCGGTCAGGGTATGCGCTAACGTAATAGCGATCAAGCGGTTCAATCTCAAATCTTCCCCAAGAAGAATGTCAAAAGACAGCCTTGCGACGCTGAAATCGAGGGTTTATAGAGCTCAACATTCAGCTCTTGGGTCGAACGACAAATATATGGGTGCAGTGGAATAAAAAGTACTTCATGGCCCCCATGATTGCGCCGTCTGTCGGACCAAGAACCACCGAGTTTATCGTACCCACCCGAGGCGCCAGTTGGCGAGACATCTGCATGTTGCCTTGACATCTCTTGACATCCTCGGCACATATTATGTCTTGCATCTGACCGATTCCCGTAGATAAGTACCCTGCAAGGCCGGAGTCGAGGATTAGGACAGGACCCAACCTTAGGAGCGTCGACATTTAAGAACTCGGGCATCATAGTCATAGTCATCGACAACGCCCCTACACCACCACATTCATGGACATTGATCGGGAAACTGCGACGCGGGACGTGTAAGTAGTTCAATCTTTCGAGGCGGGGCCGCATCGTGAACAAGCGTCTAATTTATCGAACGCCTACAGTCGCATTCATTATTATATCCAGCTCGTCTCCTTCGGTGAGCACACTGACCTTTTGGAGTTATATACACTCACTGACCGCCCACTACGAAATCCAGTGATTCTTTTGTACGACCACATCATCGCCTTTCCCCTTGAAGTCAAGGCCATTTGGAGGCGACCACCGAGCATTAACTCTGGGCTGTATCTTGCCAATCGTTACCTCGCCACGATCGGCAACGCTGCATTTCTAGCGATTGGGTTCCAGACATTGTCGGATAAAGTACGTCCTACGCGCCACGCATGTATTCTCCTCGACTGATCAGCCCATCTAGGAGTATTTGAATTTACCAGGCCTCTTTCTCTCCAAATGAGCTCATGTTCGTCGCCCACTTTGTTAGTTGCCAAACTGCGAGTCTTTGGGGCCAACTGCTTCTCTTAGCGAATCAAGTAATGATATACTGTGAGGCCGTATCGCACCCTCCTCGCTCAAGCAATTTAATAAATGATGCCCATGTTCAGTACAGCTCCTCATCCGGGTATACGCAATCTATGCGCGGGACAGACGGATACTCATCACTTTCCTGTGCATGGGAGCTGCCATCGTGGGAGCCACGATCGTGAGCACCTTCTTTCCAGTACAAAGTAGGTATATAGACTGAATCTTTAATCTACAGTTCTCGTTCATCAACCAGAGGAGTCAACCTCTGAAAGGATTTCCAGGTTGTACAATAGAGCATACCACCCAAAAGTGAGTCCCGTTATGTCTCTTTGACCATTTATCAATCTCAATTCTCACCTATTTCAATTCTTGCAGCGCTATTCGTAAGTCGGCTTAACGTATATTGTGTGAGTTGAAATTTATAAATTTTACTAGGCCTGGCGATTCCTTGGGAATGCTTGCTCGTATATGACACTTTGATCCTGGTTCTTACCGTACTGAAGACCTACAGAACGGCGCATGACCGTACGGAGGCCAGGCGAGCGACTAGTAGTAGGGCGGTGTATATTCCGACGCTGATCCTCAGAGATGGTACGCATGTCTAAATGAATTAACGCATACGCACTCGCTAATGATCGACATTTTGCAGGCGCCCTGTACTTCACGTAAGATATCACTGATTCACCACGCTTGACCCATTCTAACGCATATATGCAGTGGAATAGCGCTCTCGAATGCATTGAACATTATTTGCTTCTATGTAGGCGTTGTTATCTCGTTATTGACTACCCCTCGCTGAGTACGCTTTTTGCAGGTCACACCAGTAGGCTACCGCCCATCTCCGCTCTAATTTGCTATCTAACATACTCCAACTTTAAAGCCGCTTCTCAAAGGCAGTTTTTCAAGTTTCAACAGCGTGTAAGAGTATTTCTGCTATTCAAATTTGACTCCAGACCCACTCACTCTCATACAGTATAGGTATCGTTTTCGTATCGAGAATGGTACTCAGCCTCCGTGCTGCTGCCATCGAATCGCATGAGAAATCGCACTGTCACACGGTCAGTAGCTGTCCTACACCCACTCACAGGCTCTCATATTGCTCATTGACATTGTGGAAGTAGGCATGGAATGTCGGTTCCGAGATATTTTCCCACCCACAATTTCGGGGGCCTGATGCAGAGGACACGATAGAGCTCTCTAGCATTTCGAACCCGTCCGAGAGGCGGTCGCAGGCAGATATCGGTGCTAACTTTGGGCCCGTGATTGATATATCCCACCTATATCCCACTATCGACCGGGATCCGACTCAGATTGCTGCCAGGTAGCCAGACACTTTTTAATTACCACTAATATCGAGTCTACCCATTAGGGTTTATATCAAGTTTATATCAAGACGCGGTCCGTTTCAGATAGCTTTTGCGATGTAGCCTGTATATAATGAGCTGTTACCGAATTACATGTGGCGGCAATGTGGCGGCACCTGAAGGCCATCCTAGAAAGTGAATTCATCGCACCAGAGGTTCGAACAAGAAACTTAAAAAGCATTGGCAATCTGTTCTGTTTGGCACCCCGGGTGCGCACTGCTGGATAGCTAAGTAAGTGACTATGTAGTTGACTCAGGACTGAACAGTTAAGTACATGACAGGTCACAACGTGGCTGAGCAACCAGTTTCAGTGGCATCAACTGACCAAATTTTTAAGAAAAGTTTCACGGTGCCTTAATTAGGCTTATCCATCATGGTGCCTCACTTCAATAATTCCAAGTGTTTCATTTAAATTTTAGATCTTCAAAGGTCGTCAAGACGCCACCGCTCCGCTCGACAGACGCGGGCCTGCTCGCCGTGGTCGGGCCCGAGATCTCTCGAAATCTGAGTCGCTTTCAAGGTTCAGTTACCGATCTCAGCCACGCGTGTGTGGTATTTGACATAGGTACGCGAGGAGGCACGAGATGCACGGTAATGTTGCTATTTCTGGACGAGTTTCAGCCCGTTTTGGCAGGCTTCGACGCACGTGCACCTCTAGCGACTAGTCTGCTACAGTCGCTTTTCACACACACACTGTCGCTTGCAGCGATGAAGTATCTCGACACAAACTTTCAAAGTTTCATGACATAACTGTAACGCGACGGTCACCCCACCCCGTACCCGAGGCACCGGTGCGCAGTATGCGTATTGATTTCAGGGGTCAGAATATGCAACTGAACGATCGGTCGCTGGACCGACATCGGTAGCCTTTCGTACGTCCGTCGTCCGAAGCCCTTCTTCCTTCGTCCTGACCGTGACTTGCTGGCCAGCCGCTTCGTCAGTAGCGACCTGTATCGTCTAAAGAGCTTCACACTCATTTCAAATAACACTATGACAATTAATAGCGCAATCGTAGGGTTGGATGTGTGAGTGTATATCAGCTGCGAGCGCAGATGATCAATTGAAATTTACTTTTGATAGGTGTTTGCGTATATATGTTCAGCTGGTCTCGGTCGGTAAGCGCCAAGTTCTCAAGAACCAAATGCGCTAAGATACAACGTTCATTGAAGTGATTCTGTGGTATGATCACATCATCACGATGCCTAAAGAGATCTCCGGTATCTGGCTGCGGAAGAAAACTCTGATCTCGTGGCTCTACCTCATAAATCGGTATCTGGCCACTTTTGGAACGCAGTATTCTTTGTATTTGCATTCAAAACGCTATCTCCCGGCGTGAGTTTTCATCATTCGCGATATCTGCATATGTGTCTAATTTTACCGCACCCAGGAGTGAGCATGCTCTGTTCTCCCGCAATGAATTAATTACTCACAATGAGGCTTTAAAACAGCTGCGAACTCGTTGGTCTCTTGGGACAGCTGCTTCTGTTCGCTAACCAGGTGCTAATCTGCAGTGAGTTGCGAATATCCCATACATCTGCCGTCTGGATATTAGCTCAACCGCATATTGATCCAGTTGTATTACTTATCCGGATATACGCCATTTATGCTCGTGATGTTCGCATCCTCGTTTTGTTCATTGGGATAGGAGTGATCAGTGCCTTGACAGGTGTGCGTATGCATCAACTCAACTCGGTCTCGTCCTAATGATATCCGGAACAATAGTTCGCCTTGGTGCACCAGAACAGTAAACCGTTGGTAGGTTATCGGCTGCCATACTTCAGCGTACCGAAGAGAAGTGAGTCAGACTTAAAATATGAATGAAGCCAATGCTGATGGGACACCGCCTTTCCTCGCAGCGCAATTCGTAAGCATACTTGCCTTGATATCGAACATAACTTTTTCAAAATCAACTGAATTCAGGTGTTGCTATTCCATGGGAATTTATGCTTGTCTACGACGCCCTGGCGATGGTCCTTACCATTGGGAAGACTTTCAAAGCAAGACGCGCGAGCCGTGCGCGGCGGACAAGCACCATCCATAATATTGATATATCATCGTTCATGTTTCGAGATAGTTGGTGGATTCCATGGCTGGAGTTTCAAAATGCTAACCAAGTACTTCCTCTCCAGGGGCTATCTATTTTACATATGCATGCTCCTTTTCTCACTTCGTGCGTTTTTTTTGATGGTTTGTGATTTCAGCGCTATGTCATTGGTGAATCTATTGAACATTCTCGCGTTCTATGTACGTGAGCACGCATGAACTGGACACGCCCTCGCTAACTTCCGTTCTAATTGTAGATCACACTGGTGCGCAGGCTTACTCATATTGTGCTACATGAATCGATTCTAAAATTTGCGTTCTCGACTTAGCCTCTCCTCAAAGGCAGCTTGTCAGTTTTCGTCAGCGTGTGAGTTAAATGCGATTAAATGGCTTGCCATTCGCTGACCCTTTAAAATATCTGCAGCATAGGGGTTAGCCTCGTTTCTAGGATGGTTCTTAACTTGCGCGAGGTTTCTACCTTAGGGATACCACTGCATCAATTTGTCAGTAATCTGCGCGCCTTTATATGCAGCGCTTCTAATATCTTGCCGCAACGCACAGTCGCGGCCCAGCGCTCCTGAAGCAGTCTTGTATCTGGATTCGAGCAATTTCCAACTTCGAAGCATCGATGCTGATGGTCCGGCGAACTGCAGTTCTCCAACGTTGTCCTACGGCTGGCAGCAGGCTACAATTGATGACCATTTGCCGATCATCGAAATCACGCGCATCCCGAGGCCGATCCACAAACTTCTGGCGGCTTGAATCACGAGTGAACGGAATCGGAGTGATCCTTCAAGCTTCAAGGGTTGAGTTCTTTGACGATTCTGATGGCCCTGAACATTACACGTCCTCTTTATTTCATTTTTATGGGGGAGTTCCAGCCTGCATCGCACAGCAGCGAGTCAGCAATAACTGATGTCCCGATGATATTACTGTATAAGTTATGAATGGCACAGACGCAATAACGTACGTTCAAACACGTTCGCTAATTAGGTTCACATTAAGGCATAGTTTTGCGGTCCAGAAGTGTGCTGGCTTTCTCTAAAACATACCTAATCCTGCCCGCCAACCGTACTATGCGAGAGAACGATTGGCTCTGCAGATAATTGGATGGGTGGTGGTCGCACTGGGGGAAGGGCTTGATGGTAAGTGGGTATATATGGAGGCCGCAAGTGCGTTGTATTGCGCATGACCCTTTGGTGTAAATTTTGCTCCTGGCTCTTCTGCAATTCACCGCGTCCTGTTCTCCTAGCTCGTCTTTAGTTTACCCTGCGAGATGGTCTACGAGGATACACCCGGCGCGGACGGTGACTCTGCGGTAGATGAGAGTCTCGTTAGTCTCGTTGCACCCGTGGTAGCAAACGCAGATATTGACGTAGGTGATTCAACTTAAACTCAGGATAGAAGTTCAAGCTGCGGGCCGTGTAGATTAAGCCGCGAGCGTATCGGCCCAGGCACCCCCGAGTCCGGACCATACTAGACCATGCTTAGACTATTTAAGCAGGGTTTGGGACGTGCCGAGCCCAAAAATAAACCAAAAATTACTGTTGAGCCTGCTGATGTTCTAGCTGCCTTTAGCCTTCTTCCGGAATCTGGAGTGAAACGGACGAAACGGACATTGTATATTCAGCTGAACCGGCTGCGACTTGGCGCGCGATGTAATGAAAAGGGAGATGGGCGTGTGTACAAGGATAGAATGGGTAGATATTTGTTAATTGCAATTATTTACTATCTGAACTCAGCGAACATCATAGCCGCACCTAAGTAGGTTGAATTTCGCGAAAAGCTCCTTGAGCGGGCCGTCAAGTCCGCGCGGGGCCTTTGGCATCCAGGAACGTCCGGGGGCTGTGCTTTGCGCGAGCTGGCTGTCGACTCCGACTCCGTTGGTAAGCCTTTCCTTCATACAGATGTATTTGCACGCATATATAGGCGTCCCTCGCGGGACTTCAGCCCTAATAAAAGCCCACCATCACCACATTTGCTTTCGCTTTCATTTAGACCTTCATTTGCACTGACTCCTCGGAGGCCAGGCGCTTCATCAGTTGCAACCTTTATCGCCCACAGGTCTTCATGCTCAACACAATGACGATCGGTCACCGTAGTGCAGTTGCAGCGCTGGACGTGTGCGTTTAACCCTCAGCTGTGAGCGCAGATTATTGATGTATGATTTTGATAGGCGCTTGCATATATACGTTCAGCTGGTCTCAGTCGGTAAGTTTATATGTTCAATGATCAATCGCTGTGAGATATAACATGTATTGCAGTGGTTTTGTGGTATGACCATATCATGACGCTGCCTCAAGAGATCTCCGGTATTTGGTTGCGGAAGAAAACCCTCATCTCGTGGTTATACCTCATAAATCGGTATCTGGCGACATTCGGCAACGCAGTGTTCTTTGCGTTTGTGTTCAAAACGCTATCGTCTGGAGTGAGTGTTATTGATTCGTGCTATCTGTGCAGATATCTAACTTTTACTGTAATCCTAGGGGTGAGCGTGTTACTCTGCTCTCCGACAAGGAGTTAAATACTAAGTATGGGGCATTGAAACAGCTGCGAACTCGTTGGTCTCTTGGGACAGCTACTTCTTTTCGCCAACCAGCTCCTCATCTGCGGTGAGTTATAACTGCGTCATTCATTTGCCATGTGTAAATTAACTCAGCTGCATTAAAATCCAGTCATATTACTTATCCGGGTATACGCCATTTATGCCCGTGATATTCGTATCCTTGTTGTGTTCATCGGAATCGGAGTGATCACGACGGCTCTTACAGGCGTACGTACTACGCGTGCATCAATTCAACTCCGACATTCTAGCTAACAACCTCATAAAAACAGTTCGCCCTGGTACATCAGGACAGCAAGCCATTAGTAGGTTATCCAGGCTGTATACTTCAGCGTACCGAAGAGAGGTGAGTCTGCATCAATGTTTGAAACCAAGACAGCGCTGATGGGTCCACGCCTTTCCTCGCAGCGCAATTCGTAAGTTTGTTTGCATTGACATCAAACGTACAATCTTGAACTGCTCCAGGTGTTGCGATTCCATGGGAATGCGTACTTGTCTACGACATCCTGGTGATGGTCCTGACAATTGGGAAGACTTTCAAATCAAGGCGTGCGAGCCATTCAAAGCGGACAAGCGGCATGGGTCTTGATATAGCATCGCTCATTTTTCGAGACGGTTGGTCATATTCCGTCTTTGCAGATTTCCCTATGCTGACCAGGTATTTCTCTTTCAGGGGCTATGTATTTCGTGGGCGTACTTTGCATTTTTATTATTAAATAAGTGTATTTTTTGACGGCCTGCGACTCCAGTGCGATGTCATTCTTGAATATCTTGAACATTCTCGCATTCTATGTAAGTGAGCATGTATCGATCAGGTATTGATTAGCTAACTCCAGTTCTAAATGTAGATCACGCCGGTGAATAGGTTCATTGAATTTGTCAGATCTATGTCTAATTTTGTGAAATCGTATTAGCCACTCCTCAGAGGAAGCTTGTCAATTTTCGTCAGCGTGTGAGTTGGATGCAACAATGTTGCGTTTTACTTACTGACCTGACAAATCTCTGCAGCATGGGGGTTAGTCTCGTTTCCAGGGTGGTTCTCAACTTGCGTGAGGCTGCTGTCACTGAGCCACCACCGCATCAAACGGTCAGTAGCGAACACTCCTTTATCTACAGCGCTTTTAACATCTTGCCCCAATGCTTAGTCACAGTGGCTCAGCCATCCTGAAGCAGTCTCGCACATGAATTCGATGGGCAACTTTGAACTTCTAAGCATGAATGCTCACGGTCCGGCGAACATGTCACCGCTAGTATCATACGGCTGGCAGGCCAGTACGGCCGGTGATCCTTTTCCGATTATCGAAGTCATGCACGTCCAGAGGCCGATGCCTAAATCTCTAGTGGTTTGAAATCACCGACCACGGAATCGGATTCACACTTACTTGTGTGATCTTGACTCCGATGGCGCTGCACATTGTATTTCTTCTTCATTTCATTTCATGGGAGTTAATTGGGAGTTAGTAATAGTATCATCTTTTGAGTAATTAATGATCACGATGTCTTTCGGGAAATTCGGCGCTGCGCCTATCCGTGATTTACAAAGCGAAAAACTGTATCTGCAAGCAAATAGGGTGTCGGGTCGGATGAACGAGAAATAGCATGCGGACTGTTCATCAAAGGAAAGGAAGTGCAGAATACGGGCGGGGCCAAATAAGTGATTGTACAGGTAAGTAGAAGAAGGATGCGGTGGTGCCGTGGAAGGTATATCGGTTGGGTATAATTAACAGAACTTCCATCTAGGCAAAAATCGCGCGTTAGCTGATGAGAAAGATGCAAAAAGAGCGGACATACCTGTTGTTACAATTCGTGCACGTCACGAATGTCTGGGGAGTTCATAATGATAAGCAATGATGCACAAGATGCTCCGAAGTATACGCACCGTCATCGGCTCATCCGCACTGCGCGTCTGCTGTTGTCGGTAGCGACATTTACGCTAAGATTATCGAGTTAGACAAAGGATAAGCTGGAAAAATGATTAAGAAAACGGACCTGCTTGCATCGCCCGCACTGGAACGCATCTGTCTCTGCTTGCTGCGACTCTGCACCGAGCGAGAGCTTGAAGTTTTGTTCCTTGATTTTGCTATCCGCAGCTTTGCGCTCTTCTGAAGCCATATCCTAGAGGAGTGTTAGCATTTAAAGTACTAATTCGCGGAAGAAATACGTACTTGACTGGTCATGTTACTGAACCTCGTGGGGGTGATATCACCGCTGACGACGCTCTCTCTCAGTCCGGGGTTGTTCTTGTCCTTGAGATTCACGAAGAGAGATCGAATCTTGGCCTTGTATTCCGCGTTCGTGCCGTTGCAGTTTTGCTCCACTTCGGCTTCGATAGCAATTGCACGCTTCAAGATCAAGTCCGACGCTGAGGGCACGTCTTGATAAACATCAAACAGAGGAAGCATGAATGAACACACTCACGATAAGGGGAATCCAATGCAAGACCATCATAGATTAGCTCAGCACACTTGTCTCGTGTCTTGTCGCGGGTGGCAGATATCGAGACTCCGTCTGATTTGGCGGTACGTATCACGGTTTTAGATGGACTGGCGCTGACTGGGGTAGCTGGGGCAGGGGTCATAGATGGCTTGCGCGCTGACCATGATGGGCAGTCTCGTCAGCGATCTGAAGTGATGTGGGGGAAACGAATACGCACATGGTGCCTTGCCAGCTGCTCCCTTGGCCCCACCCTTTGCCTTCTCCACTTCGGTCTTCCATTTCTTCACCACCTCCTTAGCGAGGTCGGCGACTTCCTTCGATGCATTCGCCCGGAGTTTGCCCACGGCCAATCCAGCTTTGCTTTCCTATCAGTGCCGTTAGCCGATGGCTCGATAAAATTGACGTGTAACACCCACCCTTAGGATGGCTTCATTGACTTGGTAGTCAGTTTTCAGAGTTTTGAGGATGGTGATGATGTCCTATAAATGCAACGTATTGTCAGCATTTTGATAAAACAGCAACGTATTGGCATAGGGGAAGTACACAAAACGACACATACCTGCTCAGTCGACGTATTTTGCAACTGTTTCACGAGTTTTTTCAACTCTACAGCGTCTGGCATGATGTGGGTACTACTTGGCTACAGATTACAGTTGTATGGAGACCCCAACGTCCTTAATCTACTGCAACGCTCTGTGAATGGTCAAGCAACGCGATGGAAAGAAGAGAGTGGCGTTGAGTTCCGTTTCGGGTCGTCGTTCTGCTTGACTCTCCCCTGCTCTCCCTCTCATCCATCCTATTTCTCTTTGCTTGATCGTTGCGGCTGGACGTTACTGTCATCCGGCTCCAGGCTTCTCTATCTTCTCGGCGCCATCCTGCAAAATATCTGAGTCTCAACACATCTTTTTGAGCGACCTTTTCCACTATGACCACCGCGGCACTTCCCCCTCTTGAGCCTCTGCTCCGAAGAAGCGCCAAACGGACACGCGACATATTTGCTTCTTGCCCTGACGATGGACTAAAAGATGACGAAAAGAGGTGCGCGTTGTCCACTGTTGCTTGCAGTGTTATGCCTGAAACTACATTACAGTGCACGCGTCCGCATATCTGTCAAAATTCATGATGAATACCGAGACTTCAAGGAACTCCCCCCATCCTTACTTGCACAGCAGGGACCAGTCGGTCCTGCTCGACCAAAGACGCATCAAAAGGCGATAACAGCAGGACGTAAGTTGCATCCCCAAGTACACCTGTAATGGAAGAGCTAACTATCCCTCAGCCTCCTCTGATATATCACGCGCGATAGCCAATATCGATACGACTCCGGAACAGAGACAATCCACATTAACATCCTCTTCCACCCTATCCCAAGCTCTTTCCCTGCACAAAACCACCCGCACCATCAAACCCACATACCATGCCCCGTGGAAACTCGTTCGCGTAATTTCAGGCCACTTGGGCTGGGTGCGCTCTGCCGCCGTGGAACCCGGGAATAAGTGGTTTGCAACTGGAGCGGGAGACCGAGTCATCAAGATATGGGATTTGGCGAGTGGGGAGCTGAAATTGAGTTTGACGGGGCATATCAGCACAGTTCGAGGGCTGGCAGTCAGCCCCAGACATCCTTATCTCTTCTCGTGCGGAGAAGACAAGGTGATTATGGATATAATGCGCATCCACAAATAGGCTAATCCGTGTGACGTCTGCAGATGGTCAAATGCTGGGACCTCGAGGCCAACAAGGTCATTCGGCATTATCATGGGCATCTATCCGGTGTATACTCGCTTAGTCTGCATCCCACACTAGATGTCCTCGTCACATCTGGTCGTGACGCCTCCGCGCGTGTCTGGGACATGAGGACAAAAGCGCAAATACACGTGCTGGCAGGGCACACGGGAACGGTCGCCGATGTGAAATGCCAAGATTCAGATCCGCAAGTGATTACGGGCAGCATGGACTCCACCGTGCGGTAAGTGCGATACCATCTCGTGAACGTTAACGGCTGGCTTACACTTTGTTTTCGTTGACAGATTGTGGGACCTGGCGGCAGGCAAGACGATGACGACACTCACCCATCACAAGAAGTCTGTGCGCGCATTAGCCATCCACCCTACGGAGTACTCTTTCGCGTCCGGCTCAGCGGGTGGAAACAACATTAAGAAGTGGAAATGTCCGGAAGGAACATTTGTGCATAACTTCAGTGGACACAACGCAATTATCAACACCCTCAGTGTGAATGCCGAGGGGGTCATGTTCTCTGGTGGTAAGTGCCCTTGGCCCTGCATTCCTAACGCGTCTCTAATTAACATTTTTCATTTACCATGGCAGCTGACAATGGTTCGCTGACCTTCTGGGATTACAACACCGGAACTCCGTTCCAAAATATGGAAGACATTCCCCAGCCTGGTTCCCTTGAGGCTGAAGCGGGCGTGTTTTGCTCAACTTTCGACCGTACCGGTACCCGTCTCATCACCGGAGGTGCCGACAAGACTATCAAGGTATGGAGCATGACCGTATCACTCTTCCAGAACTGTATACTGATCTTGGCGCTATCTCGTAGATATACGCAGAGCAGAAGGAATGATTGCTTACAGGCTCGAAATCTGTTGCTACATGTCTGCTTGTATCCCTGCCTGTGTATCGATTTCATGTATTGCCGGCGCATTGGATCACGATGTAGGAAACTTTGCGACTTCCATACAAGAAGCATGAAAACTATGCCCCGATATTTGCGCGAGGTAAATAACATTTATAAAATTTTGTGGAGGGCATGTGGTATAACAACTGTAAACAAGAACGCGTCGTTCCTACGGGGTTTGCGAAGTCAAACCCGTTGACTTGCGCATCAAAATGCGCGCTCTGGCTTGATTCGTACGCTCGCCCGGATTACCGTCCCAGCAGGCTATGGCGATAGCTCGGCGCTGGCTGAAAGCCTGCGCATCACTTGCCTGGGATGTGTCACCGTGTACCTGAAATGTACCTCGAAGCTGTATAGGCGCTAGATCACGCGCCCAATAAAGAAAGTCGAACGCTTTTTGACCTTGGCATCTCTTGTTAGCTCTTGTTCTTCTCCTCGCTCCTTTCACTGCAGTCATGGTCCAAATATCCTCTATTGCTGCCCTAGCGTTCATCGGAGCTGTGCAATATGTCCAAGCAGACACCATCCCCGGCCTCCTGGCCCAAGCTGCCCAAGCGGCACTGTCGCCAATGATGTTCAAGCCGCTCAAACCTCAGATGGGAGCAAGTAACCCTTTGGCAGAACTTTTGAAGTTCCGGGGCGTTCAAGTGCGAGGAGCGAAGGCGTGCCCGTCGAATTCCATGTCTTGCAACGGCAGCACCACGCAATGTTGCCCAATAGGAGGGACGTGCTGTTCTGGAGGCAGTGCGTGTTTTCTCAGCCGTAATGATCAGAACAACACTTACTCGATCGCGCAGCATGTTGCGACGCAAGCGAATTCTGCTACAGTAAGTTGTTTTCTCAGAAACAGCGCGCAACTGCTAATCACGATCTACATAGGCGTTGGGTGCTGCCCGGCCGATCAGTATGGATGCGGGAACAACTCCTGTTGCCCTGCAGGCGCGGCTTGCTGTCAAGGTAAGCGCCAGTGGAATTTTTGAATTGTCTCTTCTCATACTTGCGTTATTTGTGCAGGCGGAGGATGCTGTGAATCCGGCAAGTACTGCGTGGCAACCAGCGCCGGTGTAGGTGCTTGCTGCCCCAATGGCAAGACCTGCTCCGGCTACTCTTCGATTCCTGAAAGCTCCGGGGCGCCGTCGACTGCTGCAGGTGGCTCCACCGCATCCGCGGCTTCGACGACCCCTTTGTCTCAGTCAAGTGGCGGAGCATCAGCCACACCCTCCGCTAGTGCATCTGGGTCTGGTGCGACCTCGACGGCCGTGGTCCCTTCCGCTTCCTCCGCGTCGGCCTCCAGTTCTGCCGCGTCCTCTAGTTCTGCCGTGTCCTCGCCCATTATCTCTGTTTCCACCACGCTCGCCCCACCCACAACCACGGTTGCTCCGTCTACTTCGATTGTCACTGTAGCGCCTTCATCCTCCGCCCCGGCTGCCACCACCCCTAGCGGTGTCAAGAGCAACGGAGCGGTGTCGCTTGGTGCTGTTGGAGGGATCTTAGGCGCTTTCGGTTATACCATTTTCGGAGCTGCTGTCTTGCTTTGTGAGTACTCTGCGCTCCTGGCATGTTAATTGTCGATCCTGATTGAACTCTTTTAGGACATGCATGAATGCACAATCTTTCTACAACTAATGCTGACCCCGGCGACATTGCGGGACATACGTTTGCTGGGAAAATGGACAAGCGTAGCATGACCACCTCTCTTTATTTGTAATTACTGGGATTTGAGAGCACCAAACTGTTGACCAGATAAAGTTATAGTGAATTGATGTGAAAACACGAGTAACGAAACGGTAATGGGATCAACGAGAATGCACGAGTAATGCTCATAAAGCGCCGCCCAGCTTGAAAGGTTGTCAGCACCTGCATAAGCTGAATGAAAGGACAGGCAGAATACCTGCTCAAGATACGCATCGATCTGGTCCCCATCCTCAAGACCGACCTGATCGCGTGCAACGTGAGATCAATGCACGGGTACGGTCAGAGTGAAAGGATCTTACCTCGGCTGGTGTCTGCTCCGGTCGCAGTCGTTGATCTTCGGCTCTGAATTTGAAAGTACCTGCATTGCGCGGATGTGATTAGCGGAACGTGATGCTTCCTCAGTAGAAGGAACCGAAGACGCACCTGGCTCCTTGCCAAACTTTTTCTGAGACGCGTAATAACGCGTGTAAGTCAGAAGCACCATCCCGTCAAAGAAAGCCCCGCACCTCCGCCGCCTGGAAGATCTTTGTGAAGCTTGTGTTCGCGCGAACCTTCACCGTGATAGCTGCACTCGCTCATACAATCAGTCTGCGTCTATTAAGCACACAGTTCGCGATGGGCGCTCACTTTGCCCTTCGTAGTTTATGGTGAGGTTGAGCTTGGGCTTGACATCTTCTTCGTCTTGGGACATTTCGTGAGTGTGAAGCGGGAGAAGATACGGGATACGGGTAGTGGTACAATACAAGTGTGATCGCGAAAGAGAAGACTCTCGGAGCACACACACGATCAGGCTCAAGCTGCGGCGGCAATACTTTGTGCAAGTTCCTCCTACCAACCTCCTCCCGACGTCCAGTCACCAACATGCACCTGGAGCGTCTGGTGGCCAGTGCCAGCAGAAATATGGCAATATCCATGCTAATACCTGGTCCCAAAAGCGTTGCCGCGTCTTTCGTGAACCCGTTTCTCTGAGGCAATCAGGGCACGCCGCCGGCACGGTAGTGCTGATCACAGAATAACTCGGATCCGAAAACATGCAGCTCAAAGTAAGGCTCTCATGCACATATGTACCAGGCCGCCAAATATCTGCATAACTTACATCACGACCATGTTCTATTTTGACCCCCCATTTATACTCAAACCACGAACGGTTACCAGCGGACTCTCTACCCTTCAAAGCTAGACTTCCGGTCAGAGACAACAAGTCATCAAATCCGCAAGTGTCACCTCTGAAAGCTCTGGTTAGGTCTAATATTGATGATGCTTAGGATTCGTGGGTCACTCTTCCCTTTGCTACTTCTCAGAAGATTGGTGTTTCCGACAGGCCATAGTTGGCCTTATCTATAACGCCAATGATCGGTAGCCACCTGGAAATATTCTTCGGAAAACCTGTCGAAATCATTGCAGGGATTCCAGACTCTAAGACCAACTGGAAGCGATTCGCGATCCTCCCGATCTTGTCTGAAATGTCGAAGGCGGTCGCTGGTGTACCAACACGCTCCTCTTCCGGAGGAATACTCATTATCGAAAATAGGGACTTCGACTCCTACATACAATG
This sequence comes from Athelia psychrophila, assembly GCA_001630335.1. Taxonomy (NCBI): domain Eukaryota; kingdom Fungi; phylum Basidiomycota; class Agaricomycetes; order Atheliales; family Atheliaceae; genus Athelia; species Athelia psychrophila. Next base: position 55,646 of record KV417529.1, on the reverse strand, counting down.
ATTATCGACCCAATGGTGGCTTGGCGTAGGTCGTTTATGCTGGTATTTTGTATCGCGAAAGTTGAACGTCGAAAGCTGACATGGCCCATGCAAACAGTGACAGGGCACGAACCTAGTCGGGCGCACACGATGGTGAAGATTGCAGCCAGTAGGGAAAAGCTAACGCCGCAATTTTCAGTTTGCTAGTGCATTCTCCGCGCATGGATAGGAAGAGGCGGAGGATACTGAGGCGACACATCTCACGGGACGAACCTGAATTGTCACCAGCAAAGCCAGGAGATCCAAAGCTTCCAACTCGCTCCCACTTCCAAAAGGTCATCCAATTATCTGAACATCGCTCATTCCATGCATGCTGGTTAGAAATTGCTTGCTGTCCGTCGGCAGGGTCATGCAACCGGTGTACCCAAAGCGCCCGCTCTCAGAATTATTACCAATTTCACTCACGAGACAATAGAGATGAAACGACGTGGTGCTCCTATTCTCCGGCGGAAAGAGTTGTCGTACAAGGACCCCTGACTACGCTTCCAAAGGTCCGATACGAAAATGGACTTTGGGCGGTTTCTTGGCGGTTTCCGTTCACCGTCGCATCTGGCCCAGATGTCCGCATCGTGATGCAACATAGGTTTTTCGACCCTTCCCATCCGCCAGGTCGCCACTTCGCCGGGCACTCCAGCGCCCAAGCACACTGTGCCACGCCCCTCGCGTCCGCACAACCACACCGGACATCTGAGGCGGTGACCCCGCGTCCTGTAAAATATTGGACCTTCTTGAAATAGAGTCCCTCTTGCGTCCACATGAAATCGGACATCAATTTATGCAACTACATCCTTGAAACAAGCGGCTGTTAGAAAAGAACTTCAGTGGATGTATATTTAATACGTATACTGTATATGTCAATGAGAAGGTCTGATTGATAGTGTTAAAACCCACACGCCCCGTCCATCTACAAACCATTTGATCAGCTCGTGTTTCTGCCTTATGCCAGCTACTCGCCTCTTTGAACACCACTTGGAGATTCCTCGGCAGCCTAACAAAGAAAATATTTATACCAGTCACTGCATTACAAATAATGTCTGCGCTGCTGACCACCGCTATCAGAATAAACGATACGGTGGGCCCATAAGACTCTGTATAGGCTTGTACAGGCCTGTATATCACTTAGCTGCCAAGAGTCAGCGGTCAGATGTCCAACCAGCTTGCTTTAGAAGAGATCGGGTCCTGTCAGGTGGAGGCCTGTCCATATAATCGGGCAAATTGGTCGACGACCAAGATGGTCAAAAATCGGACAGATTTTGGATAAAATCTGGAATCCTATGCTAAACATTACGAGGTATAAACCGGGGTCCTCAAGTAGTCATCGTCAAAGAGCGCGAGGGCGCCTATACATAGCTCGAGTGCATAGGTCAAGTGGACTCAGCGGATCAACTTCATGCCGTCAATGACCTGTGTTTCAATATTCGAGCAAATTCCACGCATGGAATAATGAGAGCGCTGGGTTGGCAAGCGGGGCCCGGGCAAGATACGCATAGATGCGACGCCGGAGTGGCATGGGATGGGAAGTCACGGCAGTCTCTGATCCTTCTGGTACTGTCATTCAGATAATTTGACGGGGCGACCAATCAGAACAGACATTCCGTTCCTGCTTCACAATTTAACACGTAGTCAGTCCGGATGCAACTAACTTACCGGCTGCTTGGATGACAAGTATTAAGCAGTGGACCTTTGACAATCGTGATGACCAATTGTGCTGATTGAGATAACATTCTGTCTGAAAATGTGAAAAATTAAGACGAATGTGAAACACCCTTCGCAAGACAGAGAGCAAGCACAGGCCAGAGCGAGGAGGAAGACAGAAATGATGACCATTCAAGCGAAACCACTCGTGGGAAACTCACGATCGGACAGCGCGGCACTTCGCTTTCCGAATCCCAAGTCCACCTCGAACGCGTCTCCTAACCTTGTGCTTTGCCGATCGGATGGAAAGCAGTTGCAACTCTGGAATATAAACTAATCGGTTACTATGCCCCACACGGAATCTACGGCTCGGTACAAGAAGCAACTGCGCGGTTGGCTAAGCTATGCCTTTGCAAGGTATTCAGGTGGGCGAATTGTATGGTTTCGAGCTGTCTGACCCTTCTTCGTGAACTAGTGAGGTCTTCGTCATAGTGTCATTGACACTGTTCTTGCCCATATGTTTGGAACAATTTGCCCGGGACAACGGCTTCTTAGCCCCAGAGCGCACGGTTGCGTGCACTTCTGTTTCCACCAACGCCGAAGAAGTCCAGGGGCGCTGCGTTGTGAAAATCGGCTGGCTATGGATAGATACCGCAAGTTTTAGGTGTGTTATGGTCCTATACATATACTTATTATCGAATACTCCACTCATTGATCAATTGCAGCCTCTATGTGTACTCTCTGTCGGTGGCATTCCAAGCCCTGACAGTGATCTCAATGGGATCCATAGCTGACCACCGTAAGTGCTCGTGTCAATCTTGTGATCTAATCTGACGGGTAATTCAGCATCTCACCGGAAACAACTACTCCTCATGTTTGCCTTCACCGGCGCGGCTGCGGCGACTCTCTTCCTCATCCTTCCCTCCAGTTCCAACCTATGGCTCCTATCAGCTCTCTTGGCCTTGTTCGCCAATGTCGGATTTGGAGCTAGCATCGTGGCCATGAACGCGTATCTTCCATCGTTGGCGCAATGCTCCCCGGAAGTATTGCTGCTGCTCGAAAAGCTCCAAGAAAACCCGGACTCTGGCGCCGACAATGTTGAGCGCTCCTCAAACGAGGCGCAGAGAGAACCACTTTTGGCCGGTGATCACACTCCTGTCACGGATGAGGCTACTCGGACCGCCAAAAAGGAATATGACACGGCACTTTCTAATGCCGTTTCTCGTATTTCCTCTCTGGGTATCGCACTTGGTTACGCCGCAGGTATATTGCTTCTGATATTGGCGCTGATACCGGTCACAAGCCTCCATGGGACTACTTTCTCACTCCGGCTAGCAATAGGGCTGAGTGGAATTTGGTGTGTTTTATTATTTATTAACATTATTGCACTAATATATGATCAGGTGGGCTGTGTTCTCTATCCCTGCCGCAATTTGGCTTCCGAGCGGCTCAATGTCTCGCAATCCGGCATGGATCGACTCAACGGAATCTGCGCCCGACGCTGAGAGCAAGGATTGGAAGCTCCGGCAGCAAATTGTGGCTGCGTGGCGAAGACTGGGTGGCATGCTTCATTGGCGCGAAATCAAGCGGTTACAAAACACTTTTCGGTATCTGGCTGCTTGGTTCCTGCTCTCAGACGGTCAGGCACGTCGTCATATACAGCCAATGCGCTACTGACACGCTTAAACAGGGTTTACCACTATCACCTCGACTGCGGTCCTATTTGGCAAGACCACGCTCCACATGCAGCCGGCTGCCCTCATCCTCGTTGGCATTTTAGCGCCTACTTCCGGCATCATCGGCTCGCTTGTGTGGCCATTCCTGCAGCGACGTTTTCAATGGACAAATCTTAAAGTTTTAATTATCCTCGTCATTATGGCCTCACTTATGCCGGCTTACGGATGTTTGGGATTCTTGCCTGCCCTGCAGGGGAACGGTCGGTTTGGAGGATTGACGACACAGGAGGAATTGTTTGTATTGGCGGCTTATTTCGGTGAACTTGGCTTTAATTTTTGTTCCGCGTTTCACTAAATGTCCCTGTAGGTTTTGTGTACGGCGCGTTCCAGAGCTACGCAAGGGCCTTTTATGCCGAGCTTCTCCCACCAGGAGAAGAAGCTAGGTGGTTCGTATATGAGCTCGCCCATTATAGCTCTCAGTTTGCTCATTTTGCTTTTGCTTCCGTATAGGTACGGCTTGTTCTCTATCACCGACAAAGTAAGTTCTTTATATGTCATGTGGCTGGAACTGTCTAATCACTAGCCGGGTTCTCCAGTCAAGCTCCTTCATTGGGCCTTTAGTGGTGGGTATTATTGCTGACAGCACTGGGAACATCCGATACGCGTTTTTCTTCCTTGTCTTCATGATCTGGTTGGCTGTGCCAGTTTTGATGAGTGTGAACGTGGAGCAGGGTCGAGCCGACGCAAGGGCGTATCGGTACCATTCCGAAGCGTGAACTTTGTAGAGCTACCTATCATAGGCTATCGTGTGTATATCTGTCTTCCTCTGGCATTCTAACCGCGAATACGGAGATACGGGCCATCGATTGTGATTATGGCAACCACGTGGGCTCCGGCGTCCGATGCGAAACACGCTTCCGGAACAACCACAAAGTCACTATCGATATTGAGCAATATTCACGCAAATTAGTCGGGTTTCATATTCGTCAAACCGTAAGTGTTGATATGGTTATTCTGAACTTACTTTGCACTTCGACATGAGCGCTCTTCTGTCCTTCGCAGTGCCTGTAACCTTGAAGAAGCCACCCAATTGACCGGCATACGGAATGTTCGTTGGCCAGTGTTACATATAGCAATGCTCCTTCCATCAAGCATTTAGACTTTTGGGTAACACGAACATCTCGGTGCGGTGATCAGAAGATTCCTAGTAGATTTCGGCATGATCGCGGAGTGTGAAATCAATGGATCGCGGAACCTAAGGCCCACTTCTCAGCTCCGACCCGCGCAGGTCCGTGCACGGGTGCACGATCACACTTTGACTTAGCAACCTTTCTTGTGATACTTATCTGGCGACTTTCCCTCCTGGCGACCTCCATCAGCAATGCTGGCCCCCAAAGCTCTCTTCAGGCCTGTGGAACCCACCGCACCAGTCGCCACTCTAGTGATGATTGAGAACTCGACGCATATGATGAATGGCTGGCCCGATCTGCGGGATCATCACCTTCCTACTCTCCTTGGGACCATGCGAATCGCAAACCCGGTAGTTCCTGTTCGTCCTCGCCTTAACACACTTCCCGAATACCTTGTTCTAAACTACCCATCTCTTTCTACTCCATCTAAAAGATCCAGGTCCTTTGGTTAATATCCTCCTCGGTTGCCGAAGATGATGACCGAGACAACAACGAGCTTCCGAACGTCTCCTTTGACCACAGCGAGAGCAATAAGATATCGGTGGCGCTCATTGGCCGAGGTGTCAATGTGCGTGGAGACCTTGGTTGTCACCCCCGATATTGACCCATCGTTTCTCCCACTCAGCTACTCACAGATACATTCAAGGACCAAGCGGCCGCCCGCCATCTCATTATCGTGGCGGCGTCTTCTCCTCATGCCGCCAGCACATCTGAGTGGCAAGAATTAGCCGCGCAAATGCAGAGGGTGCGCTACCAGCACCCATTTCCCACCGCAAAATTAACCTTACTCCCCAGGAAAAAATCTTCCTGCACGTCGTCATGAACCCGGCTCAAGATATGCAGCGAATCAACGCTTTATTTTACGACTCAGTACGTGTCGTAAGAATTTGAAGGAAGCCCGCTTTACTGAGATGTTTGCTGCAGTTGGGCCGACAAAACCATCTGGAGCTCGTAACGTGGTTCCCTGCCGATACGACCATGTACCGCTTCCGTTTGGCCGGAACGCCGCTGTTATCTGCTCTTGCTGAAGGTTCGAACCCTCCATTCCTGTTTATTAACACGTGTCTCACTTAAACTCAAGGGTCGCTTGACTTCACTCGTGCAATGCCCACGTCTCTGCCTAATACCCCGGTACATCGATTTAATATATCCGCCAACACTATCTGATATTCCCACAGGTTATTGAACCGCCCCCGTTCTTCAGAAATTACACTTTCCCGATGGGCACTGTGAACACATTACAGGTGCCCCACCTTGAACGCTCTTCGCCACCGCCTCCTCCAGCCGCGGAGTTCACTCGGCCTAGCTTAGTAACGCGTCTGCAGAAGATCCACGGCTTGACGCGCAAGAAAAAATACGGCGCTCAGCCCGCCATTGAGCCATTCCTACGCGAGGACCGGATACTAGCAGCGCCACCATCCATATCGTCTCTAACCACTCCCCCAGTATCTCCTATCGCCGAGTCCCGTCTCCCCGCAAAGTCCAAAGCCGATCGCGCAAAACGCCTGAGCTCCAAGGGCCCTCTTGCCACGAGTCCCACGACGTCTGCCAGACCTGAGCGGCGGGGCTCCTGGTTCCGCCGGAAGAGGAACACTCAATCTCCAGCGCCTGATCTTGCATCGTCCCCGACTGCCGGCTCCTCACAGCGCCTCAGCTCGTCTCCTATACCAACGGCCCTGGATTTCAATGCACCGACGTCATCACCTGTATTTTCGCCATGGCAAGGATCTTGGCAGAAGGAAGCAACCCATCATCCAAACAATATGTTCCCCATTTATAACCAGGGACCTGGACCCTCGTCGCCGTCGTATATCACATCCTCGTCTGCTACCGCGTCCTACCGCTCCAGCGCGAGCCCACCCATGCCCTCAAGCTCGTCCGCTGGCAGTCCGGTTATCAATGATTTAGACAAGCCGTTCAATATCTCACCGGAATACGAAGCCGCAGCGACCGCCCGGTTCCACGCCATATTCAATACCAGCAATCCATCACGAACCGACGTTCCGGATTTTACGTCGATGAGTATGAATTCCTCTTATCTCAGTGATCCTCGGCAGGCACAATACAGTACATACCCAAATGTCGGGCTGCCTCCGCTGCCGCCGCTGCCCCCACAGCCCAACAACTCCTATTTTGGAATGGCCCGGCAACACGAATACAGCGTTGACCCTCAGTCCACCTTCACACCATATCAGGCATATGATTATGACGCGGTAGGCGCCGCAACATCTTCATTGGAAGGCTGGGATGGTCAGTTCCCTCTGTGACTATAATTCTTTATTGATCGGCTTCTTCTTTTTTATACATACACATATCACTAGCAGTTTAACATATCTTCTTTGTTGTGCGTCACGCAGCCCTACTTGCTTTGCTTTGCTTAGTTTCGACTTCGCTTCGCCACCATGCTTTCTTACCCGCTACCTACGTTTTCGCTTTTATATCTCGGGCTATCGTGTTGTTTGAATGTACAGTACTGGCGAAAATATAATGGGCTTCATTAACCTGCTTCATTTCCTCTCCGAGCCTTAGACTCGTCACAGCATAGTCAATAATGACGGCCCCTGCTGTGTATATACTTGATATACATTAAAACTTGCTCGGTTCATATAACCGAACCGTTACGGGCCGGGCCTACCAAAACATTTACTGACAGTGCGGATTGCTTCGGCTCAGCGGTTTTGATTTATGAAATACTATCATGTCTTACAAACAAGAAATAGGCAAGTGCAAGCTACGCGTATGTATGTCATGCCCAGGGTAAATCATTTTGATTTAGGATGACTTCTTAGCTCTCTTCGCCTCGAAAGATTCCAGCCCCTTCAGCCTCTCCATCAACGTCGGATGCGAGTGGTGATATGCAGAGTACAACCAATCCACCCAGACCGTTGACAGGTTCTCAACGTGCAGCGTGATGAGCGCCTTGCCCAAGCGGTCGCCCATGGTCTTCATCTCCGGGTCGTCGAGCTTATCTTGCAGCTCGCACGCGAAGGCGTCGGCCTCCCATTCAAATTTGCGACTGAGTGCGTTCATGCCGATGCCGACAAAGGCTTCGAGGGGCGTCAGGATCATCTGCGCTCGCAGATGTGTCAGACAGGAAACATATGTAGCATGAGTGATCTTACCTGGAACAGAAGGAACGCGATGATGGTGGGCGGGTGCGCTGCAACTGCCTTCGGGAAGTCGAACGAGCGGAGCAAAGGCGGCGCGTGCAGGAACGCAGGGAACAGCGCAAGGATCGTGAAGATGTGGAGCTGCGACACGGCGAGCATCTTAGTGGGGTGGAGATAATACCAATGACCGAGCTCGTGGGCTATAGGCAATTAGACATTGGGAGATAGAAAACGTCAGGATGGCGTTTGACTTTCAAGCATGCACTGATTACGTACCCAGGACAGCTTCCACTTCTTCGGGTGCGCTTTGCTTGATGAGGGTGTCGAAGATCACAATGTGTTTGCTCTGAAAATGACAAGGGTGGGATCAGCGCTGGAACACGAACACGCGGTATAGGCACGCATGCTAAAATTGAAACTCACCCATGGAAGCCCAAAGAAGTAGGCATTGCTGTGCGAGCTGCGCTTCGACCCGTCGATTTCGTAAAGGTGGGTGAGGGGGAATCTGAGCTTGGTCGCAAGAGCTTCAATGCGGTTGCGAAGGTCACCGTCGCGCAAAGGCGAGAGCTTGTTGAACAGCGGCTGAATGACGGTCGGATAGAGGATCACCATGGACATCTGGAACGTCAAACTGCAAGGAGTTCAGTGAGCGCTCGTGTATAGAAGACGCGGGGACATACAGGAAGGCCATGAGCCACGGTACAAAGCGGTCTCCGGCCCATTGGAAGACATAGAGGAATGCAGCGAGGAATGGGGAGCCAATGACGATGCCGAGCGCCCAGCTCTTGATCATGTCGGTTATGAATAGACCTGGAGTGGTCTTGTTGAAGCCGTGCTTCTCCTCTAGGACAAACGTCGAATATACCGAAAGTGGTAGAGATGGGATCGTGGACACGAAGACGAGGACGCCAACGAAAACGATTGACTGGACAATCTGGGACGCTGTCAGCAACGTACTTTCGAACATAACAGGGCAATACTAACTTCGTACTCTGGCCCGTAGCCAAACTTGCCCAAAAGTGTACCGGCTGTCGCCCAGGACCACGCGTAGAACCCGAAATGAATCATGGCCGAGTCGATGCATTGCCTGTATAGCCCAGAGAATATCGAGTACGTGGCCTTGTCCTTGCCATATTTCTGCGACTTCTGGAACGTATCACTTCCAGCGGGGAAGTGGGCAGCGAGAACAGCAGGGGGCTCTGTCTTTGAGTACAAGGGGTATTGTCGAATGAGCAGGTACGTTTCAAAGAGGGTGACGGTCCATGAGAAGCCCTGGACGTAGCCTTTCCAGTTGATGGAGTCGGTTGTCACAAAAGCAAGGTGCTTCTGCAAAGTAGACAGCTGGGTGTGCAGAAATTCCATGCTGCACGTCGAGGTCAACGTGGAGGTGTGTGTGGTGGTGGCTATGCTTTGATCGCGCGTCGACTCGGGGTATTTCTCGAAGGCTGTGCACCGTGCTCACTCGTGCCACTTGGCCGCCACAACTTGGATCTCCTTGCTCGAGGCTCGGATCAACACCACTGGCTCTCGAAGGTGTATGAGATCAAACTCTCGAATATGTCGCAGCACTACCAATCGATCGCTTTTTATGCCTGTGGGCGCAATCATATATTGGCTCTCAGGGGGATCGCATTCACTGGCACTCACATCGGACTCCTTAGTCTTTTAAAACTGACAACCATGCATTCCTTGGCATTCACGAACTCGAGCTTCGATTCTACAATCCAATTGATTGGGTTCATGTGCAGATGGCACTCTTGAGTCCTGACTGTCCTGACACGCCATCCGTATCATGCCGGATGGATGGCTGGTGCTACTACTGGCGAAGCTGCCAGTTCATACCAGATTAAGATGAATCTACGGGACTTCTGGCATTAAGGCATCATGCTGCCAGTTTTACTTAGGGGAAGTTTGGTTGGCGCAACTCCGCACAGCCGGGTCCACTGCACTGGGAGCCCACCGCCGCTAGCGGCTGTCGCGGGCGTCATCTGCATTGCGATATACAAGGAGTTCACAGAACTGTGTAAGATTCCACTCAATTGATATGTCATCGATAGTGATAGTTTTTCATCTGAAGCAAATCAGAAGACTATTTTTCCCCTAGGAGAAAACAAGGAGAAAAAGATGATGATTCGGAGACAGAGGAAGAAGACCCGACCCGGACACAGACATAGATTCATGAAAGCCTCATGGCGTGGGGCCTCTTAAACTCTTAATTTAATGATGCCACAAACAGTGTTGTAATAGAGTGTTTTTGCAGGAACATATATCAGGTTCGCAATGTACCGAACGGCCCCACTAAATAATTCTGCCCATTTTCATGGTGAAATTTATCCAGACAAATGTAAGATCGTGCAGGTAAATTCTATCCGATAATTACCCCAGCAAACGCCGATGGCTTTGTCGATGTGAAGGACCATCCTGACGGGGCGCAGACGGGGCGGAGGAGAAGGAGGAGGAGGAGGAGGAGGAGGACGGAAGACGACGCGGTTGATCATATCAGGCCTAGAATATATGTTGTATCCGTTGTAGGATTTTTGAGCACATTGTTATTCAATAAAAGCTCGATGTACCCCTCAAAAACACTCTAATTTGTGAACTCTAAACTCAGGACGAATCGCAATGACCGCAGCAATACATCCATAACACACACCGTGTTCCTTCTGATTCTATTTACAACCGGCCGCCGCTGCCTTTGCTGTAAGTCGACCCCCAGAGATCAATATGAACGTTGGTTAAGTCTCGATACTTAGCATTGGTAATTAGCGATTTGGTGGCGGGGTTGGTAAACTGGATTAGAGTGTAATCAGAAAGGCTTCAGGCTTCAAAAGATGCCTTAAAATTGCATACCTCTGAGCGCTTCTAAGCATTTCCTAAACTCCTCCGATCTTGGACATGCCTTACATTTCCCTCCAAGCCAATTCTTCCAGCGGTTTGAAACCGCTGACTTTAATTATAGAGTCCAATTTCGGGAGCCCTGGTGAACGAGATGTGCTGCAGGACGCCCTGCCATGGTGTTCAGTTTATGCAAGTGGTTGCAACGCAGCGCAGCGTCGGACGCGATGTCGTGCACAGACCGGCGAGCGCATGAGCACGGTGCCCTGGTCTCCTGCCAGAAGAGGTTTCGGCGTGGTTGTGGAAATCAAGCCCTGGCGGCTAAATATTTTTGCAAGCGGAAAGAGCACGGGAGAAAATCTGCCATTCATAAGAGTGTGACTGCGCAAACGGCGTGTGAGCCAAGGCTAAAATAAGAGAGTCGAAGATGCGGATGCTCATGCTAAAATGAATATGAGTCCGATTAGCGCAATAACCTGAGGTTGGGCAGGGCTTTGGAAATGGTCTTTAGCGCTTCGACATCGCCTCTGGTATTTCGGCGACGTGGTCAAAGTAAAAATACAAGTGTGTTAACGTAGCTCTGGCCGGTGTGGTCTCGAGCGTGTGAAACGCAGTTGTGATATCGGCGGGCCTACCCTGTGGCATCTTTAGTTTTAGTCGTGTAAGGTGGCAAGACACCAACGCCGAGAAAAGACGATCAGGGCGATAACGAGTGGATGTGGCGGACAGCTGTGAGAGCAGATTCGCGGTTTGAGGGCCTACTGAAATGGGTAGTGGTTTTCGCCTCTAAATCCCTAATCTTATTTTGCCCCAGGAGGAACAGCAAGCTTTCTCATCCTCCAGCCCGAGGAGAAGGCATCGCCGAAGGTTTTCAAACGGAAGGCGCCGCCCATGCGATCACCGGCGAGTAGACACCGGACCTGAACACGGCCTTGAATTTATGATGATGGCACGATACACATTGATTCAGGGGTGACCATGGCATACAGAGCAGCCTTACCAATTCGACCAGGGGCACCGGGCATCATATTGAAGCTGAAGTCGTGGTGGTAGCATGTGACCATCCCAGCAGCGTCAGCGCAGAAGCCATCCGTGCAAGTTCGGGTAGAGTACTGATCTGGCCATTCAGTGCTGAGTGGAGTGACCCGATCGACCGTGCAGTGGGCCAAATTGATGTGACAGTATAGAACGCGCAAGACCTCTTGAATTTTGATGGAACGCGCGAGAAAGCGCACACATGTTCAATAGTTCATGTTGGGGGCAGCTCTTGGAGGATGTATTGGGATGATTCGGTGGGGTTCGCACTGTAGGATCCTCCTCGGAGTGTTGCAATTGACATGGCTTAATCGCTCCTGAGGAATTTTGTATTGGACAATGCCAGTGGTCAGTAAACGTTATTGAAGTTGTGCCCTTCCCTTGACGCACCTTCTCAGGCATGTATGGTTCACAATGATCAATTAGGTAGGCCAGTGAAGCGGGCAACGACAACTCGCAGTAAATATGATGATGGTGGATGAAAGTCGCGTCCTACTGTGCGGCCAACGCTTTCGGCTTTGCGCACCTTTGCAAATCACATGAGGCGACGCGTCGACGTCGACGCTTCATCTTCGTCGCGACCACCACAACACAAAGCCATACTTATCGGACCCGATATTTGTGCTCCATCTCTCGCCGAAACATGGCTTTCTCAGGCTATTTTTTCCCCTGCTTGTCTTAGTCGCGGCCATTGAGCGCGAGGAGTCACGGCGAACGTCTCTGATTTAGATACTTGACGACGCGTCAAGATCTGCATCTCGTTTGCACCGGAAATTTACCCTAACAGAGAGCCGTGAACAGCGGGATATTACAGTAGCTGTCCTGCAACAAGTTGGACGGTACATCATTCTAGACACATCCCTCCGGGCACTCCGACCTGAGCCCCGTGGACCGCTAGGTATCCTCACACTCCACCGTTTTGCGGCTAGTATTTATCAGGCCTTGTCAGACCAGCAGAACCACGTTTATAGAACATTGTTCTGTCAGACCGCTCTAAGACTTAACCAATCACACATCTTGGTCTCGCTGACACCCAATTATACCCTCACTTCGTGCGATCCATAACAGCCTGTAATTTCCCCCTCGCCCCATTATCCCAATCATCCCAGCAAACACTCAAAACAGCCGTATCCCTCCCTACACCCTCGCCCCTCCCTTCCCCCACAGTCAATCCATTTCCTAGCTTTCCTGTTGGGTACACGCGATCCCATCTCTTAACACCCTCCCACTGGAACCCTAACCGCTTCGCTGCGTTCACGGAAGCCGCGTTGGCTGTGCTGCATTGCCACTGCACCCGGTACAGTGCGAGGGGTCCGAAGGCATATTGCATGAGGAGGCCGACAGCGTTGGATGTAACGTGGGTGCGCTGAAAGGCAGGCACGGTCATGATGAAGCCGATTTCGACGGCACGGTGCTCCGGCGACGCGTTGAGGTACCCCAGGAGCCCCGCCAATTGTTCAGTATCGCTGGTCGGGGAGGAGCTCTTGGCAAAGACGGCGAAGAGGACAGTGGTGCGGATAGCGCATACGTTCGGGCCCTCAAGAAAATCATCCACGAGCTGCGTGGCGGAGGCGTATGGACCGAAGGCGTTGTGCGCGTACAGCTCAGGATGGGCCACGGTCGCGTCGAAGAAAGCAGCTGCGTGTTTCGCAGGCTGTGCGCAGGTTCCGGGGCGCATTCAGCGGGGTTCGACGTGATCGATATGGGAAATCAGGGGCTCACAACGAAGGGTGTCAGTCTGACTCGCTCATTTGCGAGATCTTGGAGTGGGAAGACAAAGTTCTGGTCGTAAGGGATCTCCTGCTCTAGCAAGACCATCGTGATCGGGGCTTGCCAGAAGCTTGCCAGGCACAAAAGTCTGAGTGAGCGTTGACTCGGATAACTCCATTTAGAGCACACTCGGGCCGTTCGGGATCCGGTGATACGCGACACTGGCTGCCCAAGCCCGCCTTGCAAATGACTCATAACCTCCAGGTGACAGTCATCTCCGTCGTGTTCTCCGAAGATCGCCTAAGTTAGCCTTTGGGTGTATCGAACAACAACCTTAAGCATATCCTGCAGACTTCTTCCTATATTCCAAGCAGGCGGTCGAACACGATAGCCACCGCTCTCTGCCTTACTGCCGCGACACTCGTGGTATCTGCTTACTTTGAAGGCATTTTCTAGACGTTGAACAGGACGTCCCGGGACTTGTTATTCGGGTGCAAACTAAGCCATAGTAGTGTGAATATGATGTATGATCAGGAGCTCGAATTGAATTAACACAAAGAGACGACAGAGTGCGGGAGATGTGAAAAACGCGTGGAGAAAGCAAAAACAGTATATTATCTAGTCAAGGCTGAGGCAGTGTACGGTTTGGAAAGCAGTTATCCTGTTATACTCGTATACATCACTCCACCTTCATAACGGACTCTATCCTCGCTGCTTGAATACGTTTCCGCAGGTCTTTCCACACGTAAAGTCCGCTGACAAGAGTGCTAAGAACATATAAGAACTGGAAACAACAAAACTGGTCAAAAATTGCCCAGTGTATTCATTTCGAAGCACGACTCACTGCGACTTTGAAGCCCGTCTTTGCCTTGATGCACAGGGACAACGTATAGAGGGCTTCAAGGACGTGGCTAATAACAGCCGCCCAGATACCGTACTGGACAGTCGACCAACCACCTACAAAGGCGTTGATCACCCGAGACGGCGTCATGAGAGGGGAGGGGCTGTAGTCGGGGTACGAGAGATAAGCGAGTATAGCGTACCCGGGCAGGGGTCTGAATGATCCTGGGGCTAGGCGGAAATTAGTGATGCGGGGCGCTTTAATCTGTAAGAAACATGAGATGCAGCGTGTTTAAGTGATATAGCCGCGTACCATTCCAAGACCCTCTTGCGCGTCTGCCTTCATAGACAGGAGGCGCGGCTTGACCTCCTCGTATCCAGACAAAGGTGGATCAATCTCGACTACAACCACTTTCTTTTGTAAGCTGCCTTTGATTGTGCAGGTCAAAGTCATGCTCTACACGCGCGGCCTCCGTTAGTCAGCCGAATACCTTGCACCCAGGAAGTGAACGCGCCTTCGTATCGATTGCTGTCATCTCAGCAGACGAAAGGTCTTCAGTGATCTTTCCAAAGTATCTGGCATACGTGACCAGGGTGTCGGGGTGACTTGACATGTAAGCCTTCAAGAAGCCAGACTTAGCAGCGACGGGGTCAGACATGATAGCAGCACAGGTCAGAGTTTTGGTTTAGGCTGTGGCTCTGGTATCTGCCTAGGCAGCAGGTATATATATGACTAGACGTGCGTGGCCTTCGGATAGTGTATATGGTTGAGCGGAAGATGAGTAATGCTGCAAATCCGGCCAAGTAAGACGCCAATAAGCGGTTCGTCAGAGCAGGTGGCGCTGACCCAGGATCCCCATTCCTGGCAATATGAGTAGACGTGCGTGGCCTTCGGATAGTGTATATGGGGCTGAGGTGGAAGGTGAGTAATGAGGAGTAATGCTAATCTGGCAAAGTAAGGCGCCATATTATATAATAACTTAAAGCGGTTCGCCAGAGGCCCAAGCAGTGTGGTGGCCCGGGATCCCCACTTCCCACGATGCTCAGACTCATGCCCCTCCCTCAAAGCTAGAAAGTAGAAGCGGTTAGTGTGACAACAATGAGCTAAATTCACCAGGTACTTACCACCGAGATCACCCGCATCCCCCGGTCGACGGACCAATAAAGAGCATTGGTAGGCCAGTAGACAGAGAGGCAGAGGAAGCGATAAGAGAGACAGAGGAAGTGAGGAAGAGGAAGTGATAAACGAAACAGAAGAAATGAGAAGGGAAACAAACGAAGTGATAGAAATAAATGGAAACATGAGAAACAGGGGAAGTGAGGAGGGAAACAGAGGAAGTGAGAAGCGAAAGTGAGGAAGTGAGGAGGGAGACAGAGGAAGTGATAAAATGGAAAGGAAGACAAGAGAAACAGAGGAAGTGAGAAGCGAAATAGAGGAAGTGAGGAGGGGAACAGAGGAAGTGATAAAAAGAAAAGGAAGACAAGAGAAACAGAGGAAGTGAGGAGGGAAACAGAGGAAGTGAGAAGCGAAACAGAGGAAGTGAGAAGGGAAACAGAGGAAGTGAGAAAAGAACCAGAGAAGAAGTGAGAAGAGAAACAGAGGAAGTGAGAAGAGAAACAGAGGAAGTGATAGAAATAAAAGGAAACAACGGCCTGGGAACCTGCATGGCGAGCGTCGTTGGTCGAAGGCTGACAGCGGGCGGCTGGGGCTTAGTTACAGTGGCTGAATAGAGGCTGACCGGTACTCACAATCGAGGGCGTCGAGATACATGGCCATGGCGGCGAGACTGATGTTGACGTTGGCTTGCTTGCTGCGGTATCGGTGGCGAGTGGCCGCTGGCCCTCAGCGGTCGAAGGCTGATAGTGTGCGGCTATGGATTAGCAAAAGTGAGTGAGAAGAGGCTGACTGGTGCTCACGATCCAGGGTGTTGATATGCACGGCGACGACGGGACTGATGTTGGTGTTCACTTGCTGAGGTGTCGGTGGCGAGTGGCGAGTGGCCGCTGGTGTTCGTCTGAAAGGGCGATCAGATTGTAATCTCGGAGCTGTGTTGTAGGTATCACGTACTATGTCGATCGGAGAGCTTCGCAGCTGGGCTGGTATTGGCGACGATGTCATGGTGGCGGCGAGAAGGTGGCGGTCTTGGGGAAGCAGGTCGGGTTAGGTACACAAGACAGTTCCTCGTGGGCGTGCGACTTACCAAGCGTTGTCGGTGGAAGATGGAGGAGCGAACTCGTGAGTTCGGGAAGAGATCATAGAGGGAGGTGGAAGAGAAGGTGAAACAGTCAGCCCAATAATCCAGGCTGAGAAATAGGAGTTGAATAGGAGTCGCAGCGGGCTCTATGGTGTCAGCCCAATTCATGCAACAACTGGACGGTGGATACCCAAGCGTTATCCGTCCTCTTGCGGTAGATTGATAAAGATCACAGCCTGAGAAGTCGTGCAGAGCAGATTGCGCACTGTTGCGCAGCGGCCGACAGAGCACCAGATAATCATTCAATCCACATTAGTCCTAGTAGCGGGCTGCCAAATGTGACATTTCAGGTAGCATCAGGGATTCTCCTTTTTCAGTCGCACCAGCCAGGAAGATATCGTACAACCTCTTTGGATGTACTTAGAAGAACAACTTGAAAGGCGATGGTTGGCAGTCATCTACCACTTCATACAGTGCGAGTGAGGCACATAAAAGCCTTATGGGCTGCCTGTCTCCTGTTCCCGGATCTGGCTGAGGGACATGATAAGCGTGTGTTCCTCTTTTCATCCAGCCCGAGCACTTGAAGGTTTTCGAACGAAAAGCGCCACCCATTAAATGCTTTATGCGTAGCCACTGAAAGTCATTGGGACCATGGTTCCGCAGTGGGAAAATGATAAACAGCGATTTCAGAGTGTCCATGGATTTTAGAGCAGTCAAATCGCCAATTATCGCGTGTGAGCTCTGGGGGTAGCGTCAGTGCGCGAACCGGCCGCGCGAGGTCGAGCGATTAGTGGTTTGGCTATTCCGTGGAATGACCTGATTGGCTGCAGTGGGACATATCGATATGATGGCGGAATACGCGCTCTTTGTGGAACGCGCGAGAATTTAGCGTGCACATGTTCAATGGTTCGCACTGTGGCAGCTCTTGGAGGATGCACTGGAACAGCTCGGTGGGGATCGCACTCAGGGAGCTTTCTCGGAGTGTTGGCACTGCTGGGGAATTCTGTACATATCTAAATCGAACAATAGTCAGTAAGTCCTGATAGATCCTTCAAGAAGTTCACTTGACGCACTTGCACTTTCTCAGCTATGTGACAAAGTAGGCTTCAAAATGATTAATTGCATGAACTGGTAGGGCAGATAATGGAAACTCACAGTTGTTAGTTAAGGTGATGATGGTCAAATGATGGTTCCAAATTGCAGTGCAGGGCCAATAGCCTTCGTGCACGTGCTCTTGATTTGGATGCCGCTCTCAAGTTTTCTCCTCTACCTGCCTTTGTCACGACCATCAGTTACAATTCAGACAACTGTTATCTACGCATCAACATCTGTCCCATCCTACCACATATCAAGCTTCTGATCATTTGCTTGTGAAGGTTTCCCCCAATGGATATAGTCTTGAACAGCATGGCACTCAACGGCTGTGAGAATCCCCAGACGAGTTGGGCAACATTTGTTTATATGTACCCCCCCTCTTCGGACGCCCTGAGAGGCTGCAGCGCCTGCGAAGAAGATGCCACCTGAAAACGCCATATTGCTGCACCCTTGTTCTCGGTTCTATGCATATGTCGGGCCACGGCAATCGCTGCTTATTACATCGCTCCCTCCACCCGCTCCCAGACCCAACCAATCGCACCGCATGGTCTCGCCGACACCCAATTATACCCTCACTTCGTGCGATCCATAACAGCCTGTAATTTCTCCCTCACCCCACTCTCCCAATCGTCCCAACAAACACTCAAGACAGCAGTATCCCTCCCTACACCCTCGCCCCTGCCTTCCCCCACCGACAACCCGTTTCCCACTTTGCCCTTTGGATACACGCGATCCCATCTCTTAACACCCTCCAACTGGAATCCTAGCCGCTTCGCTGCATTCACGGAAGCCGTGTTGGCCGTGCTGCACTGCCACTCCACCCGGCGCAGCGCGAGGGGCCCGAAGGCATATTGCATGAGGAGGCCGACAGCGTTGGATGTCACATGGGTGCGCTGGAAGGCGGGGACGGTCATGATGCCGATCTCGACGCTCAGGTTCGCCGGGGACGCGTCGGAGTAGCTCAGGAGCCCCGCCATTTTCTCAGTATCGCCGTTGGCATCAGTCGTGGAGGAGGTGTTCTTGGCAAATGCAGCAAAGAGAACAGTGGTGCGGAGACCGGGCACGCTCGGGTCTCCGAGAAAGCCGTGCACGAGCTGCGAGATGGACGTGTATGGGCCAGAGGCGTTATGCGCGTACATGTCGGGATGGGCAACGGTCGCGTCGAAGAAAGCAGCGGCGTGTTTCTCAGGCTGCGCAGGTTCCAGGGCGCTCAGCTGGATGTGACGCGATCGATAGGGGAAATCGGGGGCTCACGACGAAGGGCGTCAGTCTGATTCGCTCATTTGCGAGATCTTGGAGTGGGAAGACGAAATTCTGGTCGTAAGGGATCTCTTGCTCCGGCGAGGCCATCGTGATTGGGTGCTTGCCAGACTTGCCAGACACAAGTCTGAGTGAGGGCTGACTCGGATAACCCTTTTAGGGCACATTCGGGCCGTTTGGGACCCGGCGATACGCGACACTGGCCACCCTGCAAATAACCCATGACCTCCGGGCGTGAGGGCGAATCTGGAGCGGGAAGAGGGGAGAAATGGCTTGTGAATCACACATATGGGAATATTGATGTACAGATGGTGCGTTAAGCGTGTTCAGCCTTAGCCTTCTCTTCTTCTCCACATTGTCAACAGGCACTAAAGCTGTTCATCCAGAATGTGACCGAGACCAGCCGTCCCTACTCCCTGTGTACCAGTCATCATCGAATAGATCCAACACCTGGCCGAAGGGTGAGATGATGGCGCATCTATCGCTCGTCGAGCAGCAGCAGGCACCGGTGACGGTGTAGCTGAAGACATGACGTTCGGCCGTCGACCATCGGTGCTCCCAGGACCTGACGAGAATTTGCATCCCCCGATTTCGCGCCCAAGCGACAAGATGCTAGCCGAGCCAACTCGACCATCTCTGGACAAGATCTCAAACGCATAATGTTTTTAGAATCACCGATCGCAGCGACTCCTCTGCCCACCATTGTTTCGGGATGGCGAGCTCACAATGCGGGAAGTCCACATACAGGAAACCCTCTTGGCAAGATCGAAGCTGCATTCCCAATCCACCCACGGCGTCGCATTATCCCCCGATGTCACGCATCGTTATAGGTTCTGGAAACCAAACAGCTGGGATACCAGATGCACCATGGGCCATGTCGTGTTTCAGCCTTTCTCAAGCACAAGCGAGTTGCAATTTCTGTCATGCATATCGCGGCGCATATTCGGCTCGCTTACAGCGCTGGTTCAGTATAGTTCTGAGATGCATATTCAGGGAGACTGTCGACGCAACATTGAGGGGGCACCACAATCTTCGCGTTCTCTGGAGACCGCCCCTTGAACAACGGGGTGGCAACCTCAAGCATGTCCTGCGGACTTCCTCGGTTCCAAGCAGGCCGTCGAACATGCCGTTATCCCTACCGATATCAACCATGATCTCTGCAAGGCGTTTTTGAGGCTAGGAGACATTGAACAGGAAGGGGCTTGTTATGCGGGTGCAAGCTAAGCATTGGTGATGTCGGCGGACGAAACCATTTGACGCGAGCTGTGTACCACACGTCTTTCTATCCTAATGGACGTCATGTTGTGCGCGGCGATGCAATGCACAGTGTCAGAGGTTCCTTTCACATTGTTAAGACAAACGGGCAATTTGGCATTCCCCTTCTATGGAATTCTAGTGGTTGGCTTCTAACTCTTTGCAACCCATATACGCTTTTCAATTTGGAGCCCAATCTCGGTGGTCTCAGCCAAGCAACATTCAAGGTTTCAATTTCAGGAGACGCAACGTTTCTTCCTCGTGGTCCGATATTGAAACTCAGCGTGGCTGGTATAAAGGGAGCGCCATATCTGTGAGGGATCAGTAGCACTTGAATATGGCCAATACCAGCAAAGTGAGTTTCATGAACCGCCATGCCGCCAGTCCGCTGATGAATCGCATAGGCAACTCAAAAAGCTCTGGCCCGGCCTGAAATCACGTTCTATCTACTCGGAGAGCGCGTGACCAAGCCGATTGCCGGCATGCAAAAGTTAGCGTGGTCGGTCGTCGACGAGAACATCAAGAATCTGGTTCCCACCACGTACGCCGCCTCCGTAGCCTACCTTGCCCAGGAGCGCCTGAAGCCGAAAGCCGCGCAGGATCTGCGGCGCGAGATGTGCATGATGAACGTGGCGGCGATCCCCAGCGAGCAGGACCTCGTGCTGGTCATCCCGTCCATGAAGGCCATGATTCCGCTCTACGCGCGTGAGCGTCTTCCCCTCGAGACTCTACCAAGTGCTCACCTGCGCGCATAGGCTGCTCGCTATTCCTTCCCACCACGGAACTCCCACCCGACATCTTTGGCACGCCCGAAGAGCCCTCTAGTCAGTTCCTGCTGGACCGCAGGTTTCCCAATATACCGCATCACGGGAGAGCCACCATTATCTTGTCGTATTTTACGAGAACCGGGGGCGAGCTGGAACTGCTCACAGGCAAAGAGAACGCAATAAAGTTGGACTACACCCCATCATCTTCAGCCCCTCGGATCAGCCCAGTTGAAAATGACGACGAGAGATGAATCATTTGCTCTACTTGTCTTTCATACATGTCCGGATTCTGCGTGTATTCTACTCAATCTTCTTGTCTTCCAAACGAGTCTTTTCAGGGAAACCGTTCTCTATGCGAAAGCTGTCAGCACCATCCCGCCCACACAGAAAGATTACGCCCACTCACCTATCACATATTACATATCCTCGCCACCTCAAGCCCTCACCGACCTGGTCTTCTGCGGCGCTTGCGGGTGCACGCCCCACCCCTGGAGGATGAAGAAGCCCCAGCGGAGGCGGTCCAGCCTGAACAGGTGGAACAGCAGCAGCCAAATCACTGTAGTACCATGCCGACATGCGTCAGTCAGAGAGGAGCAGCGAGGGGGAGGGAAGGAATAAAGGCGAGGCAGAAAGAGGAAGAAGAAAGGAAGAGGGGAATGAAGAGGGGAAGAGGGGAAAGGAAGAGGGGATAAGGAAGACAGAAAGAAAGATGCACCGAGCTCAGCGTAGGTGAAGAACCCGAGCGCGCCGCCGCTGGCCCCGCGCTTGATGAAGCGCACGGTGTCGACCCAGAGCTTCATGTCCTTCTTCTCCGGGCGCGCATCGGCGTCGAGGAGGAGGGTGAGCAGGATGCGCGTGTATATCCCGATGTGGCTGGCGGCGCACCATCATCAGCATCAGTCTACATTCACAGGCATTTCGAAATCACGACTCACAAATGCCCGCTGGTCGCCGCCCCACAAACGCGTCAGTAACCCGAGCTCATCTGCACCTACTGGCACGACAACAGAACAACAGCGCGAACTCACACAGTCCCTGCAGCCGCACCCTCAGCACGCGCACACGAAAAAGAGATGGATGGACCCACCGATAGCATTCACGTAGCTCGAGTTGGTCATCAACACGCCCCAGTCCTCCGTCGAAAAGTTCTGTAGGTACAAGTTCGGGCGCTGCGGATCCGGCGTCAGCCCCGCCAAACACCACACGAACGCAGCACGCAGCAAGCAAAGCAAAAACGCACCTCGTACCCCTCCGGAAACAGCCCCGCCTCCAAAAAGTCCACCCTCGGCTTCTCGAAGCCCGTCGCAAAGACCACCACGTCCGCCCGCACCTCCGTCTCTTCCCCCGCGTCGCCCGGCGCCGACTCGCGCGTGCGCAGGTTGACGAGCACGCCCGCGGGCGTGAGCTTGAGGGTGTCGCAGCGCAGGTAGGCGCAGCGCCCCTCCGCGATGTGCGCGAGGAACTCGTCGTTCACGACGGGCGTGCCCGCGAAGAGCGGCCGGTGCGCGGGGAGCATCTCCGGCGTGCGGGCGTACTGCGTGCGCGCGAGGAAGGCCTCCCAGATGAATCTGCGCAGGCGGGCGGGTGAGCGAATGGGCCGGTGTTAGTATTGGTGGGTGTGCGTGCGCGCGCAGAACGGGCGAAGACAAGGAGACAACTCACGAGAGGGGCATCTCGCGCCCAAAGGGCTGCGCGGCGAGGAGCGTGTCGAAGACGATGTTGCGCGGGATGATCCACTTGTCGTCGCGCGCGAGCACCGTGCAGCGCGCCTGGTCCCTGCCTGCCGTTCGCTATATCGTCAGATGCTGCCGCATATACCCGCAAAGCACAAAGCGCAAAAAGGTTGAAGGAAGGTGGCAAGGAAGGTGGGGAAGGGGGAAGGGGGAAAGGGAAACGCACCCTCGGTCCGCGCGAGGACGGTCTCGACGGCCTCGACGGCGCTTGCGCCGCTCCCGATGACCACGACGCGCTTCCCCGCGAGGAGGCGCCGCGGGAGCGCGTCGAGCTGCGAGGAGTGCACGACCGGGCCGCGCACGAACGCCTCCTTTTCCGCGTCGTCCTTGTTGTCCTTGTTGTCCTTGCTGTCCTTGTTGTCCTTGCTGTCCTTCTGGTCCTTCTGGTCGTTGTTGTCGTTGTTGTCGGGGGCGGTGTCCTTGGAGGTGTTCTGCGACGCGGTGTGGAAGCTCTGCGCGTCGTCGCGCGCGAGCTGGCGGCGCTTGCGCTGCTTCCTCTTCTGCGACTTGGAGACGGGCTCGTCCCCGTCGTCGCCCTCGTCGTCGCCATTGGCATCGTCGCCGTCCTCGCCGTCCTCGTCGTTGTCGGAGTGGTCGGCGCCGTCGTGTTCGCCCGAGTCCTGCTCGGGCCCGTCGGAGGACTCGGTGCCCTTATCGTCGTCCGCCTTCGTATCAGCGGCGGACCCGTCGAACCGCGCGACACTCCCGTAGTCCGCCGGCATCCCGGGGAACTTGGCCCACCTATGCGCCCATTTACATCAGCATATACGCATATACGCACACGCAGACCCAGAAAAGTCGATAAAGCGGCAGAGAGGGCACTCACATCGGCTCGCCGCACGTCCCCACGGTGACGATGACCGCGTCAAACACGCCCTCGCGCCCGTCGTTCACCACCCACCGCGTGTGCCCGTCCGCCGCCGCGAACCCCGCCGGCGCGCGGCGCACGCTCGTCACTTTCGTCCCAAAGCGCGTGCGCGCGACGAGCCCGTAGGTCGTCCACACGCGGCGCACCTCAGACAGGATCTCGTCGCGGTGCGGGAAGGCGCAGGACCAGCGGACCGCGGGGAAGAAGCGGTAGAGCAGCGAGTTGAGCTGCAGGCCCGAGGAGGAGTTGACGTGCGTCCATATGCCGCCTGCCCGCGCGTGCGTCAGCAAAGGCGCGAGTTGAAGTAGCAGAGGGGAGGGGGGAGGGGGACCTACCGATGGGGGGCTGCACGGCGACTCTGGGGGTGCTGTCCGTCGTGCCGTTGCCGCCGGTGTCGTCGGTGTTGTCAATGTAGGGGGCGGCCTCGAAGATGACGGGGGAGAAGCCGTGTGCGATGGCGTGCCTGCATCGTGTGCTGGCGTTAGCTGGGGATCAATGACAACGGGAGGGGAGGACGCGATACGCACGCGGCACTGCTCACGCCCGTCAGCCCCGCGCCGACCACCGCGATGCGGCCGTGCGGCTTCACGCCCTTCCAGTGCGCGTTCCACTCCCCGTCGTTCTCGATCCCGCCCTCCACGCCCAGCTCGCCTTGGGTGCCGTCCCACGCGGCCCACTGCGCGGGGGGCGGGGGCGGGGCGAAGAGGCGCACGATGAGGGCCTGGACGACGGCGTAGACGGCGTGGAGCAGGGCGGTGAAGAGGGCGGCGGGGAGGTGCGCCGTGCGCGAGACGAGGCTCTGCGATTTGGGGGGCGGCATTGTGGCGTTGTGCTGTTATGGTTCTGTGAGGGAAGCGACAAGGGGACGGGGAGGGTATTTATTGCGGGGCAGACGCAACATTCAGCTGAAATCGCTGTCCGGGTGAGGCAAGGTGTGCGTCATCTGACGTCACCCGTGCGTCTATCGAAGTCGCGTGGACACTGGCTGGCGGCTCGGTGGCAGGTTCGACACATGATAATGTAGCCACCCAAGCTGTAATTCAATGAATTGGTCGAGGTCTAGTTCCATGGGTTTGCACCAAGAGTTCGCGGAGGGCTGTGCGCCTCGTCGGTTTGGCACATTTTCGCTGCAAATCTTGCGAGGGCGGGGCGCCGATATCTCTGGAACGCGGGCACGTGGATGCATAGTGAAAATTCATCTGTTGTTCGAGGGTTAGACAGCCCCTCCATTTCCGAGATGATCCACGGCAATTTGACTGACCGACTTTCCGGTCAGTGTTTGTGTGATTTGCCCCGGGATCAATCCGAGTACCTACAGACTGGCAAACCCCAACAAGATGGTTTCAAAAAGTAGCCTCCCGCAAATTGAAGCTCAAGCCGGGGCCGAGGCGCGCAAAACAAAAGAATGATTCGCCCCGGGATCGATCCGAGTACCTTCAGTGCACACCCTTAAGAATGAACCCAAGGTAACTGTTAGACTGACGTGATAACCATTTACACCAGCGAACCGTTGAGAACTGTTCCCCCAGCATCTACAACATCCGACAGCACACATCTCGGGCTTGGTCATCTTGTCATCTAACACATCACCCAATGCCTCCCAAGACAACAGTCTCAGGAGAGCACCAGATGTCTGACTGGTAAATGGTGGTGAGCACTCACCCTGCAAAAACAACCAGCACCCTGGAAACCACCCAATCCAGACTGCTTATGTAAGCAGTGCAAATAAGTGCAAACAACTGTCACCTATATCAGCATCAGATGGCTGTGCATGTTCTCCTTCTTTCTCACCTTCACCACTCAAATTGCTTAGTAATCACTTGCTTACCAATCACTAGCTTACCTAATGGTGTGTAAATGAGGAATATCGCTCATTTACGTTCTCACAATTTTTCACAGGACAATTCTCTCCAAGCTCAAATTTCTGTAAGTGTCTGCTTTGACTAGATAATTATCTTGTTAAAATTCACACAACTTTTTTGCAGGCCCAAATTTCTGTGAGTGCTGCATCCGAGCGTTATTCTCCCAGCTTTATTCGCAACGTAGCTGACCATTTCTGATAGGCGGAAATTTTACAGGCTGAAAACGTCGGAGCACAAGTGGTAATTGATTGCCTTGCGACGAATTTTTTTTCTGAAATTAGACGCACTGATATTTTTGTTGCAGGCTGATGCCAATGCCAATGCCAACCTGATGGTATGTAGATTGGATTCAAATCCAATCTTTGTTCTCACTTTTATTTTATTTTATTTAGCAGGCCAACATTTCTGTAGGTGCCACAGCGTTAACGAGATAGTTATCTTATTAACGCTCACAATTTTATACAGGCCCAAATTTCTGTGAGTGCTGCATCTGCGTCGTCTAGCACATGTGCTCGGTGACACAGCTGACATATCTTATAGGCTGAACATTCACAGACCGAAAACGTCGGAGCACAAATGGTACTCTTGCGACGAATTTTTTATCTGAAATTAGATGTACTGAAATCTTTCACAGGCTGATAACATTGCCAATCCCAATGGTGTGCCAGAGGCCGCATTGCCCAGGTAGGCTCAAATTAGTGATCATATAATCTATAATCTGTGGCCACGTTAAATTGGGCCAGCCCAATTTAACGCGAGCATCAACCACATCATATTAGCATGCATGCTGACAGATGGCCTTTCTGTTTCAGTTACGGGCCACCAGCGGCTCATCAGAATCCCTTGGTACCTGCAGTAGGCACTATCTGGACTTCCAGGTGCGTCCACAATTAGTACCACAGAACTTGACACTCATTTTGTGCCGTCAAGGCAAGCCCTGTGCAATGCGAAGATGCACAATAATGTCCGATCGGGTATCTCTGTTGGCCGAAATGGTGCAAATGCAGTTGTTCTCTCTGGCGGCTACGAGGATGATTACTCAATAAACAATGGAGAGACAGTGTGAGTGGAGCCACCCTGTGTGCAAGCAAATGTAACTAATGGCATACTCTCATAGGTATTACACCGGTGCAGGTAAGCAATTGCTGATGCACATCAAGAAATTGTCACTGAAACTTCATGCTACTAACAGGCGGACGTGATAGACCATCGGGGGTGAGCATTCTTTTGCCCAATAAATGCAATCAAATTTAACCAGCGAGTAGGGGTTTGCTGAGCAGACTTCAGACCAGACCTTTGCCCACCCCCACAACAGGGCTCTCCAGGCTAGTGCTATACAGTATACATATGAGGCATTTTTTAACATTTTCTGTATTCTAGCGGTCATATATGACTGGAGTGCCTATCAAACTCTTCCAAGGCTTCAATGCTGATTCACGGAAAATACACTATAGATTTGAAGGTTTTTACCAAGTAACAAGAGTGAGTGATGATGATATTTAATGCAATGCACTTCACTGATTATCCTTCCACCTACAGGCCACTATGAGGCAAGGAAGTAGCGGATTTTTAATCTGCCGCTTTAAACTTGTTGTGAGTTGGGTCGTCACTGCGACAGGTTTCCTTGGGAAAATCTGTTGCAATCTGCACATACTTAACTAGTCAATGACAGAGGAGGCCAAATCAAGCACCATTGCCGGCTGGCCTGGGTGCCTGAAATCCATGTCAATTATGAACATAGTCCCCTTTCTGCAGTAAGTCACAGTGATGTGCATTTGGGCAGGCTCACCAAAATAATCTTTGTCAAACCAGACTATCAGACTTCAAGTTCCAGACTGATCTTCTCTGAGGGTTTCAACACCTTCCATTATGAAAACCTTTATCTCTCATGTTGTTGTTGTTTCAAGACTGTGCTTTGAATATTTGTGTACTATTACTACCTTCCCATTGATATCAATTGTATGTCCAGTGAATTTAACCAGGTGTGCTGTATCATTACAACCATCAAATTCTTCAAGTGGTAATAGCTGATGGCTGTGCACCTGTTTCTTTCTGACCTTCACCACTCAGTAATGACCCACTTACCTATTGGTACATAGATTGGACTCCAATCCAATCTCTGTTCTCACAATTTTGTTTACAGGTTCAAATTTCTCTGAGTGCTGCAAATTGGATTGCAGCATCCGCTCATAAAAGGTCACACAATTTTGCAGGCCCAAATTTCTGTAGTGCCACATTATTGACTAGAGTGCTCTTATTAATGAGAGCACTTTTTTACAGTCTGGAAGCTCTGTGAGTGCTACATCCATGTGTTGTCTAGCACATGTGCTCGGTGACACATCTGACATTTCTTATAGGCTGAAAATTGACAGACTGAAAATCTTGGAGCACAAGCTGTAAGTCTCTGGCAGGAAATTTAAAATATAAAATTCCATGCCCTGGTTTTTTTTGCAGGCAAACAACAATCCGAATCCCAATGATGTGTGTGGTTTGAGACATTGACTTGAAGCACATACCAAGATACTGTACTGGGTTGTACGGAAGCAACATCACAGGTCACAGGGAATACACTGTGATGCCTGATTTACTAGTTGGTCACCGGTCATAGATGCCCTGTTGCTATCAACTTTTTGGTCACACCAAACTGAGGTCAAAATTGCCAAAATGGTGGGAAAAAACGAGTTCAGAGCTGCTAAGTTGTCACGAGTACACGGCCGTCTGTGCTCCCGTAGTTTTTGAAGCTAAATATGCTGTAACCTAGTCAACATTGTATAGGCCTCGTAACAACACTAAATTATTGCTGTGCCGATATATTTCTCCGGACCTAAAGTCAATACACGGGAAACACCGGCCACCTATCAAGCTTAAAATGTCCAGTCCGGCAACAAATTGGCTGGACATGACATAGCCTCAATATAATTCAGACAATCGGAGTTCCACCTCACACAGACATTGAATTTTAGGTCATCCCAACATAAGCTTCGGACTTGTCGATTTTTGCGAGACACAGGGCGTGGGACACTCAGTCACGGTGTCCACGGCCGCCTCGCTTGTGTTAGCCTCCCACCATGGCTTGCTCCCAACCTCTCCTTCCCGCAACTAGTACAACATATGGTGACTCTCATGCATGCACCAACAACTCCCTCTTAGCAGAAGTTGTACACTCTGTAAGTATCATTATCTATCTCCTCTTGAAAATATACTCACAGCGGGACTAGTTATAGGACTCTGCCAGCGGTCCAACTGAAGTAGCCTCGATAACCAGCTTTCTATCCTGTAAGTACGATGCTCCATACATCATTCCTGCCAGCTAGACAATCCCTTGGCCCTCCAACTCCAACCCCAATCCTTGCAGACCTGGTGACATGTCATCTGGTATTCTTGACCCTGGCCCGTCATCATTTGCCGAGCACAATATGCCGCTGCCAGGTTTTACCAGCACATTCAGACATCTGTATTAGATAGCAATTGATAATAATATTGCCTGCTGTTTTTTACATTCTGAAAATAGGGTGTCCTTGCTCTGACACCGGGCAGTGTCTAGAACATCCCAGCCATGTTGAGCTGACACCAATAGTCCAACATCAGACTGATGTTGAAAAAAATTTCCAGGTCGGACCAATGTTGAAATCTAAAATGTCTACTCAGTCCTGGGATATCTTGGTCTACACAACGTTGCACTGGCCCCGAGCCAACAATTTTATTTTCGGTGTCTCATTGACATTGAAGCACAAGCACCGGTGTAGGCAGAAGGGCTTGTTCCCCTAATGACACTCAAATGGACTACTTATCATATCTTCACCCCCAATGAACCCTTGCAACATATATATCCAACCACCGACTGAGTACGGTTTGTCACACAAAGAGGTGGATGTTGGACAAATGATATAGAGACTATACACAAAGAGGAAAAGCTTAGAGAGCTCTCTCGTACAAAGGTACTAACTATATACTACTAGTGCTACTTGTCACGAGTTGCCCTCCACCACGTGCCACCATATCCATTATTCATTTCCATTCTTTCTATTTCCTTCACATTCCATGGTCTTCTGGATCATTCCACGAGGGTCTAGACCATGACATCATTCATCCAGTGTGCTCTAGACCAGCTCTAGACCATTATGTCATTCTGATTACCTAATTTCCGACTATTTCGGACTCAAGGACTATTATTAGCACCTGCTTCGTCATGCTCACTCAGCAGGCTCCACTTAGCTCCACAATGTGCAGCATGCTTACTGATAGTATTACAAAGAATCCCTTAGTATATGTAGAGCATGTGCATGCTCTAGGTAGCGCATTCGGGGTTTCAGAGCATTCTGGAGCTACTCGGCATCCGTCCCCGTTGTCCAGTTCCCAGGTCCGAGGTGTTTCCTGCACGTCCGAGGTTTTCGATGCTTGTCCGAGGTTTTCCGCCCATGACCGAGGTTTTCCGTCCGTGACCGAGGTTTCCGGCCCGAGCCGGAGCCCCCGTCCTCAGGTACGACTCCCTATCACCCTCGGTTCGAACTCCCAACACCCCCGACACTTTCCTTGCGCTCTCCATTTCCGCCCAACATTTTCCGGAGGTGACCGATGTTTCGATCCTGTCAGCCCGGACTGTCCGAGCCCCGCCGAGGTTTCTGAGGCCTGGACGCCCGCCTGGGCTCGGCTATCGTATTACCCAGTACACGAGGTATCACCGCATGCATCAGCGCATCAGCAGGAACTGCAACAGAATGATTCCCGGAACGGTGTAGAGCGTGGGCACACTCTAGGTGGTGTATCTTGGTTTTCGATGCATTCCGGCTCTACAGCTATGTCTCCCTCGCTCCGTATATTATCCCAATACTACAGCACTCGTTCCCGATACTACAGCGGTCGTTCCCGCACACCCGACGTCGCTCCCGCACTTCCAAAGCCTTTCCCGCACCGCTGAAGCCTCCGCTGCTCCCGCTGGGCTTCCGAGGCTTCCGATGTTTCCGCCTCGAGGTTCGGGTATTTTGATCATGGGTCCGCAGGGACTGCGGCGCATGTCGGAGACGTTCCGGGACACTTACATATCGTCTAGAGGCTTGATTATATTACGTAGTATTCGTGCAGCATGGCGGACAGCATGGCGAGAGCTCCGGATCAGTTAGGCCTCATGTCGGACACATGTTAGATAGTTTTGATTCATTTACAGTACTTAAGTGACCTTATGTCGCACCCACAATACAGCTTACCTTCCTACCTTCCCCTCTGTGTGTGTGCGCTTCGTATCTAAGTCTCCGAGTTTCCGGTTCCGTCCCTATCGCTTCGTGTGTGTTGTGTTTTGCTTCGTATCGCTTCGCTTCGTATCACTTTGATCCTCATCCCATTCCTATCCGCCGCCATTCGCTTTCCGTACCGCATCGTTCCGCACCCGTATCGCATTTTACCGGACCTGTACCGTACCCTACCGGACTTGTACCGGACCCTACCGCATTCCTTCCGCATACATTCGCTTACCCACCGCTTTCCTACCACATCGTTTCGGACCCGTACCATATTTTATCGGTCTCCTATTGCATCCCTTCCGCATCCCTTCACTTACATTCCGCACCCCATTCCTTACCGATCCCATCCCATCCCCAGGTCTCAAGCAACACCCCTCAACACCTCGCACTAATCGAGTGGTCAAGCCTGTCCCCTTCATTGGATGTAGCTGCCAACCACTACGAGCACTTACAAGGGATACGAGTTTGTTTCTTTTGTTATGGATAGATACACGAGGCGGGTTGCAGGCACGAGCTCCGGACCGGTCAGTATTGATGTAGAATATGCTTCGGACACGCCCTCCTTACCTTACAATACATATACGACCTTAAGTCGTCACAAATAATCACCTTGGTTTTCCCTCTAAATTGTGTGCATCGTGTTTCTGTGTTCCGGACCTTTCCTCTGTGTCTGTGCGTGTTCCTGTGTGTTTCGGCGTGTTACTACCTTCATTCCGAGCCCCGGACCGAGTCCCTTCGAGCCAGACTGCCCCACAATTGCTTCGCTCCGTGTTGTGCACCGAGCCGACCCAGTTTCCCGTCGTTTCTCTTTCTCTCTCAGTGTTTCCCCGTCCGCCGGACCCCGGTCTCTCATCGTAGCCCTCCGGACATCCCTTCCATTCGTTCCCCATCACATCCGTTCCCCATCACATCTGTTCCCCATCCCCTTCATCCCACACCTCACCCCGTCTCAAACAGGACCCTCGGGTCGAACAGGCCTCCGAGTCTCCGGACCCAGACTCCGTCGCAAGCCTTCGGCTTGGTCAAGTGCAGTCCTCATCTCGGACGCCCGCACACCATGCTAAGAATCTCTACACTATAGGTTTATTCTCTCACAGACTTACCAATCCGCAGTAGGACTAGCAGTATATAGTTAGTACCATTTGTACGAGGGAGCTCTTTAAGCTTTTCCTCTCTGTCTTACACCAATTCTATTCTCTATCCAACATCCTCTTCTCTGAGTGACTGAGCCATATTCCATTTGGTGGTTGGATATCATTATAACGCCAGAAAGGGTTCATTGGGGGTGAAGATACGATAAGTACCTTCGAGTTGATCGATAGGAGAAGCTAGCCCCTTTCTTTCACTCGTGACACTAATGCGGATTGGGAAGTCTGTGAGAGAATAAACCTATACTAAGAGTGTCTTCGTAATACTATCAGTAAGCATGCTGCGGATTGTGGAGCTCAGTGGAGCCCGCTGAGTGAGCACAATGAAGCAGGTGCTAATAATAGGCCTTGAGCCTAGAGCAGGTCCGGAATAGTTGGGCATTAGGTAATTGTGGTGACATAATGGTCGAGAGCTGGTCTGGAGTGTTCTGGGTGAATGATGTCATGGTCTAGACTCTCATGGAATGGAAAGGAATAGAAAGAAATAGAATGAAATAATGGATATGGTGGCACATGGTGGAGGGCAACTCATGACATAAGTCTAAGTTAGAGTGCTTGTGTGAATTGCTTCGGCATCCCATGCCCAAATATCATCTCCCTCGGCCATCCCCCACAAGAAACCACCATCATGGACTGCAGTGTGCTCGAAAGACGCAATACTATGGCCCGCTGCTGAGAAAGGCATGTAGTCCAACCCGTTTCTGAGTGCCTCGTGAATAACCAAACCAATTGGGACTTCAGAGCTGTCCATGTCAACATCTTCATTGTCGGAATCGTCTTCGAGGCTAGTATGTTCCGAGTCGATGCCATAAACATCACTGATTTTTGTGTCGATCTCGGCTTTGAATGTAGGGTGGTCTTGAAGGTACTTCCGCAAGGCCGCCTTTGTGTCCCGGTGCTTTATGACCTCAGGAGACAGGCACTGTCATTTTACCTGGCATTTTGACCAGGCCTTAAGAAAGTTGTCAGGACGGGATGGAATTGATAATGATGTGGAGCTTACCTTGTGAACAAGCTCTGGGCCCTTGCCATGCTTGAGCATGTCATAAACTTGGACAGTGGGAGCCACTGGGGCATCCCGAAGAATGGGTAGGGAGTGAGTAAATCGAACAGCCTCAGGTATTAGACCACCAGCCAGCTGTCGACAGTGTGATTCAACTAAAAAGTTGAGAGGTTCTTGTTTTAGAGCATGCTTTGTAACACACTGTAGTCCGACATTGGCGGGTTGAAATATGCCGGTACCTAAATGGGATTAGCAATACATCAGAGTCTAGTTGATGGAGGCTCACAGTTTGCAGGTACATAGATATAACAAAGACATTGGGATGGTTCTGGCAGCAGTAGTTCCAAAAGTCCTCCCCATGTGCACAGGGTAGCAGTCAATGAATATAATTGATTTCTGATCCTCAGGAAGTTCATCATCACGAATAATCTGGTTGATGTACGGAATATACACATGCTCCATCCACTGCCATAATGATGATCAGCCAATGAACTTAAAGCAATTCAGTAATCACGTACCTCAATCATGGTCTTGAAGATACTGAAGTGGCTAGTCTTCTTGGGGCTCTTGGTGAATGTAAAATGGAAGCCTCTGTCAAGTGCTTCTGCCGTTCCATTTGAATTACCGGTAGGGCAGCTCTTTACTGTTGCCCCACTCCATACTTGTCGGAAAGGTAATATATAGCCTGTGCATGAGCTAGCCACCACAAGTGTGTAGGCACACTTCTCATCCATCAAGGTATGGTTGACTTGTCTCACATCCCTGTCATTGTAAGTGAAATTGTTACCCGGAACCAGATAAACACCTGTTTGATCTATGTTGATAAGAAGCTGTGATAACTATATTGGATTTGAAAGAAATGATCTATTCATTGCTTTTTTCCTGAGCTTCCCAAGTACCCTTGGGCTATGCAGTGAGCATCTGAATGCTCAAACTTCACCAGTACACAGCCGTCTCAACAAGTTGCTACCTGTTGACAATAAAAATCCCAGAGCATGCCTATGGTGTAGAAGCAAAGATTGGACAACTGTGGGTAACAGAAGGCTGTGTGTACTGATCTATCATGTAGTTCATATTTTGTGGTCTAAGAAGGCAGATCTGTGCATGACAGGAGAATTGGGCTGTTTGAGGGAGTTGAGGATGTGATATGGTGGGGTGAGGTGTTGATGATGGCTGGACATACATAAAGAACAGCAGTAATGACATGCAAGATGTGGGTGGCTGGGGCATAATGTTTCTGTCTGATGTGCTGTCAAAGTGGCACATTGATGTATCATAGAGGGAGGGAGTAGGTAGCCACATATATGCTGTCTGTGGTGAAGAGGGTTGAGAACTGGATGCCCATTTGATCAACATCTAAAATCTATGCTATACAGTGAACACATGAAAGCAATCTTTTGCACTATTTTATTGATCAATCTCAGCCCCATGTGCCTGCTTATCTGGGAGAAGCAGATGGTGGTTTACTATGGGAACTTAAATTATCATCAGCCGATCTGTGTCCCAAAACCATGAGGAAACCTACTTCCACGGTGCTTTGTGCACTTCTGCAAGTGAACCACATAAGACATACCTACTTCATAATCTGCTTCATGACATGATATGTGCAAAATTATTGTGTTTCATTAATTACAGTCTTCCAGTATCTGATCTCAAAAAAGTGGCCACAAGGTATTATGGGGAATTAGATAACCAACAAATCCTTACAGACTGGAAAACCCCAACAAAATGGTTGTAAAATGTGGCCTCCCACAAAATTGAAGCTCAAGCAAGGACTGAGCCATGCAGATTAAAAAAATGATTCGCCCCGGGATCGATCCGAGTACCTTCAGTGCACAGACTCAAGAATGAATCCTGAGAGAACTGTTAGACTGACGTGATAACCATTTACACCAGCGAACCATTGAGAGCTCTCTTCCAAGTATCCACAACACATGAGAGCACACATCTGGGAGCTTTGTCATCTAACATCAAACACATCATTCAATGTCTCCCAAGATAACAGTCTCAGGATAGCACCATATGTCTGACTGGTAAATGGTGGTGAGCACTCCCCCTGCACAAACAATCAGCACTCTGGAAAGTTCTGGAAACCACCCAGCCTAGACTGCTTATGTAAGCAGTGCAAACAAGTGCAAACAACCTTCACCTATATCAGCAGCTGATGGCTGTGCACCTTCTCCTTCTTTCTCACCTTCATCACCTAAATTGCTGATCATTCACTCGCTGACTAAGCACTTGATTATATAATGGTACGTAGATTGGATTCAAATCCAATCTCCGTTCTCACTATTTTTTTACAGGACAATGTTCTACAGGCCCAAATTTCTGTAAGTGCCTGCTTTGATTGCAGAGCTCTGCAATTAAAATTCACACAACTTTTTTGCAGGCCCAAATTTCTGTGAGTGCTATATCCAAATGTTATCCTCCCAGTCTGCTTTGCAACATAGCTGACATTTCTGATAGGCAGAAAATTTACAGACTGAAAATGTCGAAGCACAAGTGGTAATTCCCTTGCGACGAATTTTTTTCTGAAATTAGACGCACTGAATATTTGTTGTAGGCTCATAACAATGCCAATCCCAACCTAATGGTACGTAGATTGGATTCAAATCTAATCTCCGTTCTCACTATTTTTTATTATTGGCAGCACCAAATTTCTGTAGGTGCCACAGCGTTAACCAGAGAGCTGTCTTATTAATGATCACTATTTTTTACAGTCTGGAAGCACTGTGAGTGCTGCATCTGCATTGTCTAGCACATGTGCTCGGTGACACGGCTGTCATTTCTTATAGGCTGAACACCCACAGACCGAAAACATCAGAGCACAAATGGTAACTCTCTTGCAATGAATTTTTTATCTGAAATTAATCACACTAAATTTGTTCATGTAGCAGGCACAAACTTCCGTGAGTGCTGCAGCTTTGATTGCAGAGTGCTGCAATTAAAATTTACACAATTTCTTTTAGGCACAAATTTTGGTAGGTACCACAGCGTTGACTAGAGTGCTCTCTGATTAACGATCACACAAATTCTTAGTCTGGAAGCACTGTGAGCGCTGCATCCACACATCGTCTAGCACACATGCACGGTGACGTAGCTGACATCTTTATAGGCGGAACAGTTACAGACTGAAAATGTCGGAGCACAAATGGTACTCCTCTTGCGAAGAATTTTCCATCTGAAATTAGTCGCACTGAAAATTTTCACAGGCTGATAACAATGCCCATTACAATGGTGTGCCAGAGGCCGCATTGCCCAGGTAGGCCCAAATTAGTGATTAATGAATCTGTGGCACGTTAAATTGGGCTGGTCCAATTTAACGCGAGCATCAACCACATCATATTAGCATGCATGCTGACAGATGTACTGCCCTTCTGTTTCAGTTACGGGCCACCAGGGGCTCATCAGAATCCCTTGATACCTGCAGTAGGCACTATCTGGACTTCCAGGTGTGTCCACAATTAGTACCACAGAACTTGACACTTATTTTGTGCGGTAAAGGCAAGCCCTGTGCAATGCAAAGATGCATGGTAATGTCCGGGCGGGTATCTCTGTTGGCCAGAACGGCGCAAATGCAGTTGTTCTCTCTGGCGGCTACGAGGATGATTACTCAATAAATAATGGAGAGATAGTGTGAGTGGAGCCACCCTGTGTGCAAGAACATGTGACTGATGGAATACTTTCATAGGTATTACACCGGTGCAGGTAAGCAATTACTGATACACATCAAGAAATTGTCACTGAAACTTCATGCTACTAACAGGCGGACGTGATAGACCATCAGGGGTGAGCATTCTTTTGCCCAATAAATGCAATCAAATTTAACCAGTGAGTAGGGGTTTGCTGAGCAGACTTCTGATCAGACCTTTTCCCACCGCCACAACAGGGCTCTCCAGGCTAGTGCTAGAGAGTATACTTGCGGGCCTTCTAACATTTTCCATTGTTCTAGATGTCCTATATGACCGGAACACCTATAAAAGTCTTCAGGGGCTTTTATGCCCATTCCTGCAAGATGCATTATCGCTTCGAAGGCTTCTACCAGGTTACGAGAGTGAGTGATGATGATATTTATTGCAATGCACTCCACTAATTATCCTTCCACCTATAGGCCACTATGAGACAAGGAGGCAGTGGGTTTGCAATCTGCCGCTTCAAACTTGTTGTGAGTTGGGTCGTCACTGCGACAGGTTTCCTTGGGCAAATCTGTTGCAATCTGCACATGCTTAACTAGTCAATGACAGAGGAGGCCAAATCAAGCACCATTGCCAACTGGCCTGGGTGCCTGAAACCCACTTCAATTACAAACATGGACCTGCAGTAAGTCCCAGTGATGTGCATTTGGGCTGGCTCACCAAAATAATCTCTGTCAAACCAGACTATCTGACTTCAGGTTCCAGACTTCTCTTCTCTGAGGGTTTCAACACCATCCATTATGAAAACCTTTATCTCTCCTGTTGTTGTTGTTGTTGTTTCAAGTCTGTGCTTTGAAAATATGTGTACTATTACTACCTTCCCATTGATATCAATTGTATGTCCTGTGAACTCACCCAGGTGTGCTCTATTATTACAACCATCAAATTCTTCAAGTGGTAATAGCTGATGGCTGTGCACCTCCTTCTTTCTGGCCTTCACCACTCAAAGTAATGACCCACTTACCTAATGGTACATAGATTGGATTCCAATCCAATCTCTGTTCTCATAATTTTGTTTACAGGTTCAAATTTATGTTGTAGAGCGTGGGCACACTCTAGGCTGTGTATTGCGTGTTTCGATCCATCCCGGCTTCACTGCTATGTCTCCCTCGCACTCAATTATGTTCCCATATTTCCGCTGTTGTCCCCGCACCTCCAAAGCTTTCCCTGGACTGCCGAAGCCTCCGCCGGACTGCTGATGCTGCCAATGTTTCCATCACAACAGTCCGCATTTCCGCAGGCTAGTTGCCTCATGCTTGGTATTTTGATCATGGGTCCGCAGGGACTGCAGCACATGTTGGAGACGTTCCAGAACACTTACATACTGCACACAGGCTTGATTACATTACATAGTATTTGTGCAGCATGGCGAGAGCTCCAGATTAGTTAGGCCTCATGTTGGACCCATGTTAGATAGTTCTCATTCATTTACAGTACTTAAGCAATCTTATTTCACACCCACAAGAGTTCTTACCTTCCCCTCTGTGTGTGTGTGCTTTATATCTAAGTCTCTGAGTGTCTGGGTGTGTCCCTATCACTTTGTGTGTGTTGCATTGTGTTTCACTTTGTATCACTTCAGTCCCTCATCCCATTCATATCCACCGCCCTTCGCTTTCTGGACCACATTGTTCCGCACCCGTACCACATCATACTGGACCCGCACCATACCCTACCGGACTTGTACCGGACCCTACCACATTCCTTCTGCATACATTTGTTTACCTACCGCTTTCCTACCTAGTCATTTCGGACCCATAGCATATTTTACCGGTTTCCTATTGCATTCCTTTGCATTCCTACCACATCCCTTTGCTTGCCCTCCACACTCCATTCTTTACCAATCCCATCCCATCCCCAGGTCTCAAGCAACACCCCCTCAAACACAATTGCCATAGTGAGAGGCTTAGCCAGTCCCCCCCTTGGACATCTGCTGCCCTTACTAGCACTTACACTGTGAGTGCTGCAGCTTTGGTTGCAGCATCCTCCCATCAAAGTTCACACAATTTTTTGCAGGCCCAAATTTCCGTAGTGTGCCACATCATTGACTAGAGTGCTCTCATTAACAATCACATATTTTTACAGTCTGGAAGCACTGTGACTGTGAGTGCTACATCCACGTGTTATTTAGCCCATGTGCTCGGTGACACATCTGACATTTCTTATAGGCTGAAAATTTACAGACTGAAAATCTTGGAGCACAAGCTGTAATTCTCTGGCATGAAATTTTAAATCTGAAATTTTATGCACTGATTTTTATTTTGCAGGCAGAACACTTACAGACTGAAAATGTCGGAGCACAAGTGGTAATTCTCTTGCATGAAATTTAAAATCTGAAATTCCATGCACTGATTTTTTGGCCAGGCAAACAACAATCCCAATCCCAATGATGTGAGTTCCCTCACTTGTTTTTCCTTGTCGTTTATTCTGATTGTGTGTGCCTAGTTATGCCCCTTGTAACTCAGAGCGACGCTATTACACCGGTGCAGGTAAACAACTATGGATACACAAAGATAAATTCTCACTGAAACTTTACGCTAATAGGGCAATATTGGTGAAATTAAATGATGACGGCTCGCCAACATGATGCCAGGAGAGAAGCGGGAGCCTGCAGCTCGACCACTCACTGTCAAAGCCATATTTGCAGGGGGAAATGAACGGCAGCATCTAACACCTGGGTTTATCCCTGAGGTTGTGATGATTGCATCAGCTCCGTCAAATGTCTCATTTTGGATTTATTCATTAAACATAAAATACAAACAACAACTAGGTTCATCAAAAAAGGATGTTGGTAGCCTGAAATTCATGCCTCCTCTGTATCATCAGGCACATTGTAAAGTAGAAAATGCATCATTCCTTTGATATCTTCACTGGGCACAGGGTGGGGTGCAAACATCTTGGGAACAGCTTATCAGATCTAGTGCACAATGTTGAACAAAAATGTGCTCATGCTTTCCGCCAGACATAGTATATCTGGCATTCACTTGACCAATTCGGTGACTTCTTGCTGATATGACTTTGGAATGGGGATGGGCATAGTGGGCTTGAATGTGCTATCACAAACAGTGCTGCGAGAAGTTCCAACATTGCCATTGTGGTTCGCAACCAGCACAGTCATAAGGTTCAGGTTTTGACCATGCTCACCCTTGATAGTGTCTGCTACACTACACTTCTTGCCTTTCGATTGGGGTCCAGTCAATGTTGTGTTGTACTTGGGGTGTTCCACCTCATGCATATCATTGTACACTTGCTTTTGTTGTAGATAGGCTAGACCACACACACAGGCCACAGACTTCCAGTGTCCTTCAATATTTTCCCAAGTAGAGCAAAATCTAGGTGATCAGATAGTTGGTAGAAATCGACAAAGGTAGAAGCAGGGCACACTGGTCAGGGCATGTTGGGCAATATGATTGTTGCCTTTGGTTGTGCGAGCCCCTGCCTTCCTCCACCTGCACCTTGAGATTTTTCCATGGGTTGTGCATTATGCTGTTCAATGTTGGTTCAGTAGTGATGTAGTATAAACATAGTGTCAGCACTCACACTTGGTGCCTTGTAAATTTGGACTTTACTTTGGCAGTAAAGTTACAGCCTGCATGTTCACACTTGTGATTCCCATCAGAATCCTGGTCAAAGAGGGTGAGCAAGAATATTTGTACAGTCTGGTGTAGCCAACACACCTGTTGCATATCCATTTTATGACTGTCCACTATAGATTGCAGGATGCCTGTGATGAAGTAGAAAGATAAGTAGTCTAGGGGAATCTTAAGGTAGTCTGTTTCCTCCTGAAGCATCTTGAGTATGTTCTCCTTGTCAAGGCACAGGCGGTCATCATCCTCTGCAAATGCTCCATCAACCTTGTCTTCTATATCTTCTTTCAACTCAGCATCAACCTCATGCTTGGCTGGTTGATCTAGTTGGCTCTCGAGAGCAGCAGACTTCCTCCTGGTGGTCTTGACATGCTTGAGGAAGTCCGTGGGCAAGGAGTTAAACTCCTGCTCCATGAGATCTGTCGCCACGACTCCATCCAGCTCATTTATGTGCTGTGTTGAAATGGTGTCAAGAGCTGTGACATAAACTGTCAGACTGGCTGTATCATTCAGGTCTTCAGGGCAAATGGGTATTGCAGGGTGGCAATGTCAGTGGCAGCAGAAGGTGGGTTCACCACAGGTATGTGAAGAGAAGTGGCACTGATAGATGCCATGGTCGAGATGGATGTTGGTGGTGCATCTGCAAGCACCAACACTTATTTATGCTTTTGATGAGTATCACCGGCCACTCCTTTGATGAGTTCCTGGTTCCCAGTTTTTTGGAACACATCATTTGATGTCATTTGCTTTCATTTTTTGATGTTGACCAGTTGTTCGAAATGCAGAATGAGTTGGTCCTCAATCTGAGAAATAAATGAGTCTGTGATTTTGAACAATTACAGATAGACTTACATCCTGCAGTCCATCTGGCTTTGGCTCAGTCTCAATGATAGCAAGTACCTTTGACATATCTTGCTTGGTGTGTTTCCATTTGACAACCTTTTTCTGCTGTTCAGCTGGGACAAAGGCGGTAAAGGATGTCCATATTTGGTCTATTTCATTACACAAAGCTTCAGCTGGTGGGTCTTCCTGAAAGTCAAAAAGGCTGTCAGCAATGTGTTGTAAAGAAATACTTGAATTCACAAACCTCCTCTTCATTCTGTGGTTGCTTAGTTGAGGCTGGCCCGGGATTCTGAGTTGCAGCTGCAGAAAGAACATTAGCTTTGTAAAGCAAAATGGTTACTGCACTTCTTGTCAACTGGCACAATGCAAGGCTCACCTAATGCACATTGTTTGTCAATATCAGGAAATGAGCATCAAAGGGGAGGCTAGCCATTGAAACATCATTGCTACCATTACTGCCATTGGCAGAAATCTCACCAAGACATGTGTCAGTCAGATCATAACTCTTGACAGTGCAAGCATAGTTTGTGTCCAAAGTGGTATATTGACCCTTATCCCCAGAAGATTTGATGCTACCTCTTTCATATACTTGATACTGAACTGTATGGTATATTGACGCACATTAGAAGAGGAAATGAATAAAATCATACAAGAGATCCAGTCTCACAGTGGAGGCAAGCAGATCCACCTGTGGGGAGCAATGCATTGATGCTGAACTAGTGAATACCTAATGATTGATTGTTGGCACTGTCAGGGAGACTGGTCAACTTGCAACCACTAATCTCTGCTTTCAGCACACTGGAAACAATTTTGTTAGCATAGAAAGGATCAAGAGACAGTAAGCCAAAAAGGAGCTTACACTGCCTCATTTTCTCTCTCTTCCATGATGGGAAAGTGTGAATCAACTCCCTCCCATATTGAAAGCAGAGGCTAAAATAAAAAGTTAGCCATTTGACTAATTTTATTGCTGGAAGAACTTACAATATTACCAAACACCCCTCCATTGTGTCCCTGCGAAACAGATCACAAGGTAAATTACCTTCCAATTGGTAATCCTGAGTTGCATTTTGAATTGCATTTGTCCTTCTTGTATGATGGTGATGTCTCATAGTTTAAAGTACTGAGAATGTGCATGGTGTTATGCCAGCACACTTTCCAATGTGGGCAATCACCGCAGGGCATTGCCAGATCAGACACCGGCTGATTGCAGTGTTGAGGTATCAATGGTTTCTGCCCACCCCTGCTCCTTGCACCCTTGGCACATCACACAGATGTCTAACCACCATGTATGTGTCATCATGCATCATGCATTCATGCTAATTTGAAATTGGTGTTACCAAGACTGGCCTTCCCACAGATCAGCACCACAATGAAACTGGCTCATGTCTTCAAGCTGGGAATATTGATACAAGGCTTGTTTACTTAATCATCAGATGTCTGGCCTAGGGTTCAAAGTCTATCTGTATGGAAAGCCTAACACTTACACCCCAAATGGCTAGGATCAATAAAGTTGCGCGACACTGTGTATGAGCACGAGCACAACTGATACTGATAGTTCTGGTTGTGCAGGCCTGAGCTGGTTGAACTTCTGGCTGAGCCCGTTGAAGCACTCATTTGCACGGTGGATGCCTGCGACCAGTGCCTTCCCCCACCGACTCCTCCCTGCCCCGCCCGCCCTTCATCTCCTCACCCAGAGTGTTCGCCTTCGCCTCACTCTAGGCCTGGTCTGAGCCCGGGCTGCCCTTGGTCCGCTGCTGCACGCCAAGCTGCTTCATGTGCTGCTGGATCACCTTGCACAGCTTGTGGCGCACAATGGCATGTATGTTGTGGCGTCATCCGAGGTGTGCAGCAGGCAGCAGGGTGCAGACGGCCAAGCCATAAAGGTGCCCCATGCCGTCTGTGAGCATAGTGGATGCGCGCCGTGCACCTCCACATCATTGAGCTTCAATGTCGGCGGTGGTGTGTGTTCCCCTGCACATTCTCCTTGTTGTTCTTGGCGGCGGGTTCACGTGCAGCGTTGAGGATGGTGGTGCTCTCGTTGTGCTGGGGATAAGCGGGTGTGAAAGTGGTGGACAGCAGTAGGGGTAGGAAAGCTGGTGAGTGTTGGTGTGACCGAAAGTGAGGAGAACATGATCAAAGTTAATGGACGTGAGGCGCGAAACTGAGGCTCAGTTTCACACTTGTGGCACATGTCTCACAATCTGCTGGCCTCTCATGCAAATGATATGCATCTCCAACACGGTTCTTCTCTGCATACTTCCTCACTTAAGCTCTCTGAAACAGCCGCAAGATAAGAAAATCTGGCTGGAATGGACAATATTTTTGACCTGCTTGCTAAATGCCATCAAATGTGCCAGCACACAATCCTGCTGTGCCCTGGGCAACAAATCCAGGCTTTCAACACCTGCTACATTGATCGTGGACATGGGTCTACTCATCTCTATCATCACCCTTGCCACCTTCCTCCCCACTGCTAGATATGTCTGATGGCCTTCTCCCAGACTTTGAGGACTCCCCAGACGATGACAGTGATGGTGAATGGCAGGCGCAGGTGGGTAAAGGCATGTGGGGCATGAAGTGTGCATGGGATGCCCCTGGCAGGGACTCGGGGACGGGTGGGGACATGGCTGGAGGGAACACGGGAATAAGTGGTGCTGGTGTCGCACAAGATGAGAGTGCACTGCAACTTTACGCAGGCACCAAACAAGTACTTGCAGCGATCAAATGAGATTTTGACCGAAACCGTGCGGCAGCACAGGCACACATCATGGGGCATAATTGGACACCCGCCCCGCTGCTGTGCCTGTCATTGCAGCAAGATATCTGGCTGCTAGTGAGCACATAGTACCTGGCTCAGACGGTCTTATGCCGGACCCTCACACTGCTCACGGCAACCATCAGTACACTTTTGGGGTTGGGGACCATCCTGGGGAGATTTCTGTGGACACACAAGCCACGGCGGGCTCACAGGAAGGGTCTCGAGACATTCATCCTGCAGATAACTCAAAACAAACCCAGAGATGGACTGTTGCGGTGGGGAAGGCCTCATTACTCTGGGGTGCAGTGTCCCCGATGGCAAAGCTAAGTGTGGTGGCAACCTGCACGGGTCAACACGACTTGATTGTTCTTGCGGATCTCTGTGCCCATCTATCACCCCAGTCTCTGCCGCTGGCTACGACTGCAAATTCCACCCTGAATCCCATTGCACAAATCTCGAAAGAAATTAGTGATATCCAGATTGAGGCACATGTGCTCCAACTCCGGCAATTATTCAAGTGCATGCAGTTATCGGTTCTGGTGGAAAGGTTGGTGTCTTTGAATCACTATGTTTTTGGCTATTGTCTAACCCTTGATCCACTGGGGAGTTTAGGCTTTGGAAGAATTGTAATCTGAAAGCCATCCATCATGAATGTCGTGTTGCTGGCAGTTACAACACATTTCAAAAGTATCTGTATATTGCGGTTCCTTCATGTATCATCTCAGAGGCTGGGTTTGTATTTGTTCTCTTGGGATTTGTAAATCACTGACTCATCTATGGCCTTGTTCTTGAATCATGTCCATCTGACTTCATCGTCTTTGAGTCTCAAGAGCAGACTCATTTTAACCTGAACATTGAAGGGATCAGAGCCTCTATTGTGCTTCATTCT
Organism: Athelia psychrophila; assembly: GCA_001630335.1. Taxonomy (NCBI): domain Eukaryota; kingdom Fungi; phylum Basidiomycota; class Agaricomycetes; order Atheliales; family Atheliaceae; genus Athelia; species Athelia psychrophila. The sequence goes on along the minus strand of KV417529.1, from coordinate 11,385 downwards.
GATTGCACCATGGACTCTTGGTCTGGGGAAGGACAGGAAGAGCAGTATTCTTATAATCAATGAGGTAGTCATGTGTACTGAGCTTTGTAGAGGAATGAAAATATGATTCCTGATTTTGATGGATCAACAATTGACTAAGAGCTCAGATAAATAAAACAGTTTGGTATAAATTAGTGCATGTGCTATGGTCTATGTTATGAAGCCTTTCCTTTGAATTGATTGTTAGAATATCTACATTGTACGGACATCATTCACTACTTATCATATACATAAACATTCTCGACCTACGTGTGTCTTGCACCCAATGTGATTAACTCTTTTGTCACTGCACCATCACCATACTTTGCATCTACATTCTCCATTACACCACCTCAATGTTCTGTCATTGATCCTCTCACTTCTCACTCTTCATTTTGCACATTTTCATTATCCATGAACATTTGCATTGATGAACTACATTGTAAGCCATGCTCTGGATATATTATCAGATTTCATATTCTTATTTAGTCTGGGTAGGCATCAGTATACCCGCCAGAGACTGTGGCCAACTTTGTTGCACACATTCATCCAGGCTCTGTAACATCCAACTTTAGCTCCATCTCCCGTGCATTTGCATGTGCGGTGAGAGCTAAAACCATTGGTCATAGGCCTTTACAGATCAACCATCCCTCCACTGCTGCTCATTTCTTTTCGCAAATCCTTGCCTTGACACCTAAACCACCTGCTGGAACCACTGTTCTAATTCCTGCACTTGACTGTCACATCACCGCCTTCACCTTCAACTTTGCTCTTTGAGGCCCCAGGTCTCCTCATTATAATTCTGATTGGTCCACTTTTTGGTCTTTGCTGCAACAACCACTGCCTTGACTTCTCAAACTCAAGACATTCACCTTTCGCTTTCACCATAGAGAGAATGATGAAGCCCTCAAAGTGCTTTCTGCCCATGCAATGCACTTTCCTCCCTCACTCAAGAACTTGTATATGCTATCTGTCAGGAAAGAGCAGTATGACCAAGTGCGTTTTCTGATATATGTTCCTGACCATGTACTGAAACATGAGCTTTGTGTATTTAGGAACACAATATGGAGGAGCCCTTGGACCCCTGTGATGAGCCTGATTGCCCTTGGGAACAGCCAGACTGGCCCATTCATCTTGTGTCTTTGAACACAATCTCCACTTTCTATCTTGCTACCTATGTTTGCACTGTGTTCCCACCCATTCTCTCTGAAGAGATCATCACCATGCATCTTTAGACGTCTCAATTAGACCTTCATCATTCTGTTTTAGCCTCTATAACCATGGATTACATTTCTCGAGAAGATAATATCAAACCCACAGAGTTGTATCTAACTGACAGATACCTCAATGTCGGCTGGTACCCTGATGATGATGATGATGAGGAAGTGATAATTGATGAGCAGACTTTAGAGTGGATGAAAAGGTTAGAAGGATGGGAAATCACAACTTCCCCTCAGGTGTGTCCCTTTGACTCTGACTTGGTGACCAAAGCTGATGTCATTACCGTTTAGTGGTAATTTCTTCACAACATTCTTCACAACACATGTAATATATCACAAAATGAATTTCAGTCATCAATCGTTGCAGCTATTAATGGTATTAGCCCTACCTACCACTGATTCACATATTCTTCCTCCTCATTGGAGAACCAGTCCACGGCCAATAGTGGATGAGCATCCCAATCTAAACCATCATCTCCCACCGCAGGTTCATCCTCGTTCAGCATCTGATTTAGCTGTGAGTTTAAGTTCTCGTCTAGAGTGATATGTGAGGAAAGATAGCATAATGGGGAGGGGCTCAAGAGTACACACCTAAGCCCAATCCCCTGCTTACCCCTCCCATATAAGATTAGCCCTCTCCAAGAGGCTTCCCTTCAAGAAGGTCTTCCTGATTTGGCAGAAGCTCAATGGAATCTCCAGCATCTCTGGCCTCTGCCTCTTCCCGTGCCTGCATCAAAGAGCTGTGCCATTCAACCTGTTCAGGGATTGCCTCCAATGCAATGAATCTCCTTTGAAGGTCTAGATAGACCTTCCAGACATTGCTACGGGTGGTAGCTGGAGAGCCCATTTCAATGTAGAACCCCTTTGCTAGGACGGCAAAGGTGGGTGGGACAAGGTGGAAGACATCATGGTCCTTGAGGGCGTACAGCGCACAGACATAGTCAATAGCCTCAGCCTCCGCTGTAACCTGATACAAACAGTCAATCAGATATCATTTTGGAGCAGGTGGCGGAGAAATATTACCTTGAAATCCAAGGCTCCGTAAACTTCAGCATTTTTATACATGTCGTTGGGAACACCATGAGGCAGAACTTTATTGTGGTCTGCTCTCTTCACTGTCTTATTGACCCTATCCCAGTACTTGTTGTAACGGATATTGATCATTATCCTTACATTTACTCTAGAGCCACCAGGTTGTTTGCACATGTTTGTTACAGACCCTATGCAGTAGTGCCTGTACCATAGTTAGGCCCTTAACTCATTACTTTTATCGTCTCGTGTGTGGCCTATCGCCTGCCCCTAAGGGGAGCAGGCACTAGGCACTGCGCACTGCGCACTAGGCGACCGTCGCGGCACCCAGCTCATTGTAGCACCACTCTCGGACACCTGTCCATCTTGTGCCATAGCTCGCTAGTCCCCTGAATCAGGATCTCCGACCCTGTCAGCATCCTAAGCTGTCACACTTGTCCAATTCATTCTGGAGGTATGGAATGAAGACCCAGTGGAATATCATGCTGGAAATTTATTAGGGGCAGTTATTTATGTATGATAGAGGGCTCACCAATCAAGGGTGTCAGCGGGATCATACCAGCCCTCCAGAATTCCAAGTTTGATAACATTTTTGTAGCCAGGGGTAAATCTTTGACGCAGCTGGGACCAATTAATCTCTGGAGGGATATTTTTCTTGTCCCTCATCCAGCGATCTTGGCTGGTGCCTTTCAGGATGGGATCATGCCATTGGCGAAGCAAGGATTGACCATTTGCCACTCTATAATATTCTGAACCTGGGTCGCTCTGAGTTACAAGGGGCATAACTAGGCACACACAATCAGAATAAACGACAAGGAAAAACAAGTGAGGGAACTCACATCATTGGGATTGGGATTGTTGTTTGCCTGGCCAAAAAATCAGTGCATGGAATTTCAGATTTTAAATTTCATGCAAGAGAATTACCACTTGTGCTCCGACATTTTCAGTCTGTAAGTGTTCTGCCTGCAAAATAAAAATCAGTGCATAAAATTTCAGATTTAAAATTTCATGCCAGAGAATTACAGCTTGTGCTCCAAGATTTTCAGTCTGTAAATTTTCAGCCTATAAGAAATGTCAGATGTGTCACCGAGCACATGGGCTAAATAACACGTGGATGTAGCACTCACAGTCACAGTGCTTCCAGACTGTAAAAATATGTGATTGTTAATGAGAGCACTCTAGTCAATGATGTGGCACACTACGGAAATTTGGGCCTGCAAAAAATTGTGTGAACTTTGATGGGAGGATGCTGCAACCAAAGCTGCAGCACTCACAGTGTAAGTGCTAGTAAGGGCAGCAGATGTCCAAGGGGGGGACTGGCTAAGCCTCTCACTATGGCAATTGTGTTTGAGGGGGTGTTGCTTGAGACCTGGGGATGGGATGGGATTGGTAAAGAATGGAGTGTGGAGGGCAAGCAAAGGGATGTGGTAGGAATGCAAAGGAATGCAATAGGAAACCGGTAAAATATGCTATGGGTCCGAAATGACTAGGTAGGAAAGCGGTAGGTAAACAAATGTATGCAGAAGGAATGTGGTAGGGTCCGGTACAAGTCCGGTAGGGTATGGTGCGGGTCCAGTATGATGTGGTACGGGTGCGGAACAATGTGGTCCAGAAAGCGAAGGGCGGTGGATATGAATGGGATGAGGGACTGAAGTGATACAAAGTGAAACACAATGCAACACACACAAAGTGATAGGGACACACCCAGACACTCAGAGACTTAGATATAAAGCACACACACACAGAGGGGAAGGTAAGAACTCTTGTGGGTGTGAAATAAGATTGCTTAAGTACTGTAAATGAATGAGAACTATCTAACATGGGTCCAACATGAGGCCTAACTAATCTGGAGCTCTCGCCATGCTGCACAAATACTATGTAATGTAATCAAGCCTGTGTGCAGTATGTAAGTGTTCTGGAACGTCTCCAACATGTGCTGCAGTCCCTGCGGACCCATGATCAAAATACCAAGCATGAGGCAACTAGCCTGCGGAAATGCGGACTGTTGTGATGGAAACATTGGCAGCATCAGCAGTCCGGCGGAGGCTTCGGCAGTCCAGGGAAAGCTTTGGAGGTGCGGGGACAACAGCGGAAATATGGGAACATAATTGAGTGCGAGGGAGACATAGCAGTGAAGCCGGGATGGATCGAAACACGCAATACACAGCCTAGAGTGTGCCCACGCTCTACAACATAAATTTGAACCTGTAAACAAAATTATGAGAACAGAGATTGGATTGGAATCCAATCTATGTACCATTAGGTAAGTGGGTCATTACTTTGAGTGGTGAAGGCCAGAAAGAAGGAGGTGCACAGCCATCAGCTATTACCACTTGAAGAATTTGATGGTTGTAATAATAGAGCACACCTGGGTGAGTTCACAGGACATACAATTGATATCAATGGGAAGGTAGTAATAGTACACATATTTTCAAAGCACAGACTTGAAACAACAACAACAACAACAGGAGAGATAAAGGTTTTCATAATGGATGGTGTTGAAACCCTCAGAGAAGAGAAGTCTGGAACCTGAAGTCAGATAGTCTGGTTTGACAGAGATTATTTTGGTGAGCCAGCCCAAATGCACATCACTGGGACTTACTGCAGGTCCATGTTTGTAATTGAAGTGGGTTTCAGGCACCCAGGCCAGTTGGCAATGGTGCTTGATTTGGCCTCCTCTGTCATTGACTAGTTAAGCATGTGCAGATTGCAACAGATTTGCCCAAGGAAACCTGTCGCAGTGACGACCCAACTCACAACAAGTTTGAAGCGGCAGATTGCAAACCCACTGCCTCCTTGTCTCATAGTGGCCTATAGGTGGAAGGATAATTAGTGGAGTGCATTGCAATAAATATCATCATCACTCACTCTCGTAACCTGGTAGAAGCCTTCGAAGCGATAATGCATCTTGCAGGAATGGGCATAAAAGCCCCTGAAGACTTTTATAGGTGTTCCGGTCATATAGGACATCTAGAACAATGGAAAATGTTAGAAGGCCCGCAAGTATACTCTCTAGCACTAGCCTGGAGAGCCCTGTTGTGGCGGTGGGAAAAGGTCTGATCAGAAGTCTGCTCAGCAAACCCCTACTCACTGGTTAAATTTGATTGCATTTATTGGGCAAAAGAATGCTCACCCCTGATGGTCTATCACGTCCGCCTGTTAGTAGCATGAAGTTTCAGTGACAATTTCTTGATGTGTATCAGTAATTGCTTACCTGCACCGGTGTAATACCTATGAAAGTATTCCATCAGTCACATGTTCTTGCACACAGGGTGGCTCCACTCACACTATCTCTCCATTATTTATTGAGTAATCATCCTCGTAGCCGCCAGAGAGAACAACTGCATTTGCGCCGTTCTGGCCAACAGAGATACCCGCCCGGACATTACCATGCATCTTTGCATTGCACAGGGCTTGCCTTTACCGCACAAAATAAGTGTCAAGTTCTGTGGTACTAATTGTGGACACACCTGGAAGTCCAGATAGTGCCTACTGCAGGTATCAAGGGATTCTGATGAGCCCCTGGTGGCCCGTAACTGAAACAGAAGGGCAGTACATCTGTCAGCATGCATGCTAATATGATGTGGTTGATGCTCGCGTTAAATTGGACCAGCCCAATTTAACGTGCCACAGATTCATTAATCACTAATTTGGGCCTACCTGGGCAATGCGGCCTCTGGCACACCATTGTAATGGGCATTGTTATCAGCCTGTGAAAATTTTCAGTGCGACTAATTTCAGATGGAAAATTCTTCGCAAGAGGAGTACCATTTGTGCTCCGACATTTTCAGTCTGTAACTGTTCCGCCTATAAAGATGTCAGCTACGTCACCGTGCATGTGTGCTAGACGATGTGTGGATGCAGCGCTCACAGTGCTTCCAGACTAAGAATTTGTGTGATCGTTAATCAGAGAGCACTCTAGTCAACGCTGTGGTACCTACCAAAATTTGTGCCTAAAAGAAATTGTGTAAATTTTAATTGCAGCACTCTGCAATCAAAGCTGCAGCACTCACGGAAGTTTGTGCCTGCTACATGAACAAATTTAGTGTGATTAATTTCAGATAAAAAATTCATTGCAAGAGAGTTACCATTTGTGCTCTGATGTTTTCGGTCTGTGGGTGTTCAGCCTATAAGAAATGACAGCCGTGTCACCGAGCACATGTGCTAGACAATGCAGATGCAGCACTCACAGTGCTTCCAGACTGTAAAAAATAGTGATCATTAATAAGACAGCTCTCTGGTTAACGCTGTGGCACCTACAGAAATTTGGTGCTGCCAATAATAAAAAATAGTGAGAACGGAGATTGGATTTGAATCCAATCTACGTACCATTAGGTTGGGATTGGCATTGTTATGAGCCTACAACAAATATTCAGTGCGTCTAATTTCAGAAAAAAATTCGTCGCAAGGGAATTACCACTTGTGCTTCGACATTTTCAGTCTGTAAATTTTCTGCCTATCAGAAATGTCAGCTATGTTGCAAAGCAGACTGGGAGGATAACATTTGGATATAGCACTCACAGAAATTTGGGCCTGCAAAAAAGTTGTGTGAATTTTAATTGCAGAGCTCTGCAATCAAAGCAGGCACTTACAGAAATTTGGGCCTGTAGAACATTGTCCTGTAAAAAAATAGTGAGAACGGAGATTGGATTTGAATCCAATCTACGTACCATTATATAATCAAGTGCTTAGTCAGCGAGTGAATGACCAGCAATTTAGGTGATGAAGGTGAGAAAGAAGGAGAAGGTGCACAGCCATCAGCTGCTGATATAGGTGAAGGTTGTTTGCACTTGTTTGCACTGCTTACATAAGCAGTCTAGGCTGGGTGGTTTCCAGAACTTTCCAGAGTGCTGATTGTTTGTGCAGGGGGAGTGCTCACCACCATTTACCAGTCAGACATATGGTGCTATCCTGAGACTGTTATCTTGGGAGGCATTGAATGATGTGTTTGATGTTAGATGACAAAGCTCCCAGATGTGTGCTCTCATGTGTTGTGGATACTTGGAAGAGAGCTCTCAATGGTTCGCTGGTGTAAATGGTTATCACGTCAGTCTAACAGTTCTCTCAGGATTCATTCTTGAGTCTGTGCACTGAAGGTACTCGGATCGATCCCGGGGCGAATCATTTTTTTAATCTGCATGGCTCAGTCCTTGCTTGAGCTTCAATTTTGTGGGAGGCCACATTTTACAACCATTTTGTTGGGGTTTTCCAGTCTGTAAGGATTTGTTGGTTATCTAATTCCCCATAATACCTTGTGGCCACTTTTTTGAGATCAGATACTGGAAGACTGTAATTAATGAAACACAATAATTTTGCACATATCATGTCATGAAGCAGATTATGAAGTAGGTATGTCTTATGTGGTTCACTTGCAGAAGTGCGCAAAGCACGGTGGAAGTAGGTTTCCTCATGGTTTTGGGACACAGATCGGCTGATGATAATTTAAGTTCCCATAGTAAACCACCATCTGCTTCTCCCAGATAAGCAGGCACATGGGGCTGAGATTGATCAATAAAATAGTGCAAAAGATTGCTTTCATGTGTTCACTGTATAGCATAGATTTTAGATGTTGATCAAATGGGCATCCAGTTCTCAACCCTCTTCACCACAGACAGCATATATGTGGCTACCTACTCCCTCCCTCTATGATACATCAATGTGCCACTTTGACAGCACATCAGACAGAAACATTATGCCCCAGCCACCCACATCTTGCATGTCATTACTGCTGTTCTTTATGTATGTCCAGCCATCATCAACACCTCACCCCACCATATCACATCCTCAACTCCCTCAAACAGCCCAATTCTCCTGTCATGCACAGATCTGCCTTCTTAGACCACAAAATATGAACTACATGATAGATCAGTACACACAGCCTTCTGTTACCCACAGTTGTCCAATCTTTGCTTCTACACCATAGGCATGCTCTGGGATTTTTATTGTCAACAGGTAGCAACTTGTTGAGACGGCTGTGTACTGGTGAAGTTTGAGCATTCAGATGCTCACTGCATAGCCCAAGGGTACTTGGGAAGCTCAGGAAAAAAGCAATGAATAGATCATTGTATGATACTATGTGGTATTAAAAATTGTAGCAATTGAGGAGAAAGTGCTTTACGTGTGGAGTGCCGCAGGATGTGGTGAAACAAAGAGATGAAGCAAGGACTAGTGTTGCCACGGTCCAGTCCAGAACCGAAGTTTGAACGTGAACCAACGAGAACTGAACACCTGTTCGGTTCTCGGTCCTCCTTTCCAACCAGAACCGAACGGGCATCCAGTTCAGGGTTTGAGGGGGAGCACAACCGTTCAAACTCGGTTCAGACCGTACTTGACCAGCCGGGCACTCAAGTGCAGAAAACACGTAAATCACGGCCTGTCACACAGGCTCGGCCTTCTTTCTTCTCTCTTATGTCGCACCCTGTTGTTTCTGAGCTTGGGGCGGGCCGAAAACGAGCAAATTCAACGCTGGCAATGCCACAACCGGAGGCAGAAGCAGATGATCTGGGTGACATCATCATCCTTCAACGCCCTCCACGTGCACATTTGAGCTATGTACTTCCTTTGCTTCACTTCAAGTCTCATGGGACGTTGACAGATGTTTGATCATAGTGAATCAAACCTCCCAGCACCGAAAACTCTTAATCCTCGGGATTATATGCTTACTTCAGCAAATCAGCCTGCTGAAGGAAGGGTGAGCTTACCAACAGACTACAGATGAGGTACAAGTCAGTTGTAGTATGCTTAGGAGACTACAACCAGCATCACACTGGCACATTTTTATTTGGACTTCTGGAGCAGTACCCAACTACAAGAAGTGATCGTGTGGAAGTGCTGAAGAGTATTGCCAAAGCCCTGCCCAACCTCAGATTCATGTGCTACTCAGACCCATTCTTGTTTGATGCAAGCATATACAACCCTGTCCTTTCATTCTGAACTTGACTCACACATCATTTGTGCAGTTGAGTTCTTGGGAATGGCAGGCTTTCTCTCTCTCTCTCTCTCCTCTTTCAAAGATCTTCAGACTTTGGGGCTGGATGTCAAGAACTATGAAGCCTTGCCTGGGAGACCAAGGCACCATGCCCATGTGTTCACCGGTCTGTGCATAGCATTGTTCCTGATGCTGCACTGTGTTGGAATCACTGCCATACAAGTGATGTGGAACGACTGCATCCTGTTGTACATCTCGTTCACCAGGGCTCCTGAATTCGATTCTGGGATTGAAATAAGCGGCTTTCAACCACTAGATGAATGAGAATAGAGGGCAAATAGAGGGATATGTAATTCATTTCTAGAATTAGAGGTTTTGGAAATGGTTTGAAGCACTGAAAGGTACTTAGGAGATGCTATTTTGGAGCCCACATAGCTTTCCTGATTATAGTGTTTGAACAGTCAGCCTACCACACCACCAAATCACCAATGCTAAAGTACTCAAAGGTGCTTGACGTTCAAACTTTAGCCTTATTTCTTCCAGAATCCACACACAATGAATGTAAATTTTCTTGACTGCAAGCTAATCAGCCGCACTATTTTCATCGCTAGAGATGATATGGTTTCCCTTAAGTTCTTGTATTTCTTGGCATGCCCCTTTACTTAACTAGGTACTGTACATGACCCACCGTAGGTTCAGTCACGGATCACGGACGACCGTGAAATGAACTATTAAGGTGTCTCATCACACATCATGCAGAGGAATGAACTAGTCATGTCGGAAAAAACGTTTATGTCATATAAGCCCTTATTATGTACATAAGTGACCTAAGATTGCGGCTTGCATAGAAGGTCTAATAAGCATAGGAGAGTTTTGATAATTTCGGCAGGCGCAAATAAGGGCCTTACCATACCCTAATAGGGTATGGTAAGGCCCTTCTTTGCCTATCATACCGAAGCACTAGTACTCTTACGAGATGATTGACACTGTCACGATTAGTGTGTGAGTCTACAGGAGTCTACTGACTACTGCCCTGACCGGGTCAATAAACTGACATCTGTGATTTTGCGATTTTGTATCGCCTACTGCACTTGCAATTCACAACCGAATTACTTGATTCGAGTGCGAGGGTGCTTGGACGGAGTATGGCCTTCGTTTCATGTAGTTAATCCTCCCAAATCTTGATGTTGTCATTATTTTCCATGTTTTTTGGCATTAGCATGAAGATTACATAAGCGTTTATTTGCCCTTATAAGCACCATATAAGATATATATAAGGTCAAAAAAATTCATTTTAATGTTTGTCCTATCTTGCGAAGATCCGCCGCCCAATCTAATGTCTTTCAAGATCACCCCGGCATTACAATATCGCTCTGGGGTTGCTAGGCAATATGATGTTCGTCCGTAATCATATTGCACTTCTAAGCAGGAAAAAATGCTAATCTAAGATTTGAACATTATAAGGTCGGTAGGAATTTTCCGACACAGTAGATATGTGTCACGAAAATAGTTAAAAAATGGAAATTTTGCTCCACTGCATGTCAACACCTTTCCCAGAGCCTTTATACAACTGAAAAGGTCATTTCACTAATACAGGACTATCAAGAACCCTGTAGCTGGTTCAATGAATGGGTGCCACAGCAGCACTACAGAAAATGTCAGTGTCAGTCTTATTATGTACTGGCTGCCGGTGCCTCACCCCAGGGGAAGTTGGCAAACAGCACCAGTGGTGCATAATTTCTGGTGATGGAGGTGATGAAAACTGATATCAAAATTTTTTCCCCGGAGGCCCCTGAGCCTCAGGACAGGTTTGAACATCTATGATGTGTGCCACACACATCACCCTCAAATGAACTTACAGAAAATAAGTTCACGCCATCACACATCACACCCCGTGAACCTATGGTGGGTCGCGTACAGTACTATGAACCCGATGGTAGAAAAAACTATCATATCATATAGTATCATTCTATCAATCCCACTCACACTAGTGGTATTTGCAAAACAAACCAAAAACAGGACCACCAGGAAGTTTGCAAGAACTGGTTGAGAACTGGTAATAATTTAGCACTAAATCACCAACAGCAGTGTTGTCATAATTGATATCCACCATAACTCCGAGAGTCGCGAACACCATCATATCATATATAATCATTTCGGTTATCATAACGGGAACTGAGTCACACCATA
>KV417528.1:399923-440159 GCA_001630335.1 Athelia psychrophila | reverse complement strand
TCAGCCATTCAGTCCGACGTCTGACGACGTGCAAAAGGCCTCCGCTCTGTGGGTCAAGCTCGCAAGTAGGCAGAAAGAGGATGTTGTGCGGCTGGGGGAGGAGCAGGCCGAGGAGGACAGGATGGTTGAGGATGAAAGCAGCGAGCGCGCCCGGCGTAGAAGCGCCAGAGAAAAGGTGAGGTGATCTAAGGTGTCAGGGAGATCGGTGCTCACCTGAATGTTATAAGTCCCCAGAGGTTCCTTTACCGGGACCACAATCATCTGTTACCGCACCCAAGCGTGCCAGTGGCAGTGATACCAGCCAAGCAAGTTGGGGCAAGGCTCCCATCCCCAGCCCGTCATCATCTGTTCCCTTGGCCAGGTATCCCTCTACCGCTAGTTCCTGGGAGCCATCGGCCCTCGCTCCCAACTCTGCTACCCCCTCGGCTGCTAGTTCTAGGCAGTCATCACAGCAGATGGACATGACCATGGACCTATGGGACTCGCCGTTGCCAGGCGCCAAAGCGGCGGGAAAGCGGGTAAGTGGACCCCTCATTTGTCAGATGCTCTCCGCTTACTAGTGCCATTCAGAAGCGGTTGTCGGAGGTACGATGCTGATTTGTGCGCTGACCCCTTGTTCTCACATGTAATTTAGGAGCCCGAGCGTGCTGGGAAAAAGCGAGGACAGGTGTGACCTATGCTGAATTGTATCAGTTCGATCACTAACACACCATGCAGCTGTATGTTGATGCCCGAGAGCAGGTACCTCATATTTATGGTCTTCCTCCCACCTCCTCTGACGCCTTTATCAGGCAGGGGGTACACCCAAAGAACGATATGTTCCTGCTACCTTTGCTTATAGACGCCCTTCCACCGAAGCTGGCTCATCCTCTGCATGTAGACCCGGCAGTAGCTTTCTCGTGGACGATGCGGGGGAAGACGATATGGGTGAGGTACTGACATTTTCCAATCTGTCTGTATGTACTTACACTCACCACATAATGCAGGATTTCAAAAATGACCGTTACTTGAGCGGGCTGCCTTCATTCTACGAATCACCCGAGGAGGCGATCGAAATGGAGTTCTGGACGGTGTTCATACCATTTATGAGAGCGCACAGTCATCTCGAGCCGAAAGACGTATACACCCAATGGAAACGAACGCCACAAGGACGAGCCACTCCACTATCATCCCGTGTCCGGAAATTCGTGGCCTTAATTATCGACTTCATGTATGAACGCCGGGACTCGGTGTTGGAGTACCTGCAGTTCTACTACACTGACGACGCTCATACTGGCCTTCTCTCCGCCAACCTAGCGTACGACGCAATTATGCAGACGGGAGACAATGTGTGAGAGAACGGGGGCGGACAAAGCCAGGCGGGCCCTAGTACATTCATAGTTATGTTCCATCAATGTAACACTGTTGTAAAGCTGCCTATGCACTGAAGTACATGGCATGTAACTCATAGTTCCACTCAGTGTCGTACTGTCATCAGCGCAATAGACATTAAGTGTTTCCGCCTTTTTGTTCTGGAAAGCATTGATCGTCATGTACTAATGTGCAGTGGGCCAACTCAACGGGTTCACACAATTTTGGGATCATTATTGCTAACAAAATAGCCTTCATTACCACTTGATGTGACGCATATATACTGACTAGTGCATTCCCCGGCGTGATGTGTGATGAGACGGCTTCACAGTACATTTTTTTTCCCGTTTGGAATGATTCATTATACTCCATCGGAGAGCGTCTGCCTATGGTAGAGTTTTCACAGTACGTTCACGATAGTCCGTGATCCGTGACGGATCCTACCGTCAATGGTGTACAGGATATAGGCAGCTATGTACGTATTGACGCCGCGCTCTCGCTGTGAGAGCGCGGCGACAATACCATGTTCCTGCTGTCTAACGCTTCCACTTCGCCATCTCATTTGAGAAGTTGGTATCAATAAGAACTCACGATGTGAATCGTGAATACCTGGTGGCTATGCTGTGATAGCCACTACCATGGAGGAAGTCGGCGCAGGACGTGTCCACCATCCACGAATTTACTACCAGCACCGAAGATCAATGCTGTTCAGATGGTCGACGGTCCATGATAGCAAAAACCTTATTCCTTACACATTCTACCTACACCTTTGCTCTTATTACCACCTCAGATAGTCTCGTTGTTTTTATTCCAACACAATGTATTTAATCTGGCCTGTCAATTTTATGACACAGTGATCTCGCGCTGTCAATGCGGAAGTTGTATAGGCGCTTGTTGCTCCTTCCTCTCCCTCCCGATCATCTAACTTCCCTCCGCCAGCCTTTCTTTCGCGAGAAGTGTCTGACCTCGCTGGTATGTTAATCTGCGGTCATTACTGGGGCTGTACCGAGTTTTTCACGTGACTGGCAGGTTGGCCTATGCCAACATTGCAACCGCTCTAAAGCTGCTAACACAGGTCGGCCGATTGGTGATTCATTGGGCACGTAATGTGTTCTTTACACTGCTTACACTACTGAGAATTGAGTTCGTCTGCAACCTCTATTGGCATCCTGCCCATCGCCTCGTTACAATCTTCCACGAGCCGCGGCCTGGACGAATGTGCTCCTGGGGGCACATCCCCGGGGGGAACCACGTCTTGGTGCATGAAGTACTCGATGAGCCGGAGCGTCTTGACTTGGCTGCCGCTGCGATCCATGGGGGCCAGGGCTCTGATGAACGCCCTGGCCTGCGTAGCGGTGCGCCATGCGCTGACTTTGTTCCAAAAGGTACCTGGGTTGTTGCCCAGGTGGCGGATGACGTGCTCTTGGAGAATCGGGACACCGTCAATGTTGACCGCCTTCTTCCTTTCTTTCCCCATTTTGAATCTCAGTGTGTCGCAGGCTTCCGCCATGAGTATGGTACGTCTAACGGCTTCATGGGCGCTGCCTATATTTTGATGTTGAAGGTGGTTCGCCTTCGTAAGCAGGCCTGCTAAGTGGGCGCACAAAACGCGCTCGATTTCTGGAGTATTGGGGGTATCCTCGTCGGAAGGTCGCTGTGTCCCCTGTGCGACGGAGGGGGTCTGGTCGGTGGGCAGGGCGGGAGTGCTTCCGCCGGCCAACGAGTGAGAACTGGCCACCGGTGCCTATGGGAAGGTGAGTGGGGTCACAATGTGCTCAGCGTGATTATCGCTTACATTGTTTGAAGCGCTGTTTGCGATGGGCATGACCTCCTCTTGTTCCGGCAGCGACCGCAAGTTCCCCAATGTATGCATATACAAGATAAGGAGGGGCGTTTGTGGGGAAACGCCGGCGTTACGCAAAGCGCCTTCCCTGGCCTGGGATTCGCCCACGGGGTGGAGGCGTAGACGGGCAGCTATGGCATACATACCAAGTTGGCATGGCTGTGCATCGGGGGGAGGAAGACCTGATGGCAGGGGGTCTAGCGGCTGGGATCCTGTCGAGAATATCATGCTGCCATAGCCAGGACCTGCGGCAGCAAGCGCTTGGGCAGCCTCTGGGTTTGCCTCAATGATCGCCTGTAGAACCTGGGACACATAGGGGCTCGTAGCGTGCAGGGGCAGCTGCGGAATGAGGTATATATGGGGCCCCCGTGGGCTGTCGATCGCCAAGTATAACGCGGCGCGAGCGGCCACGCCCGCAGTCCCGACCCTCCCTGGTTGATTGTGCATCGTGCTCAGGGTGGCGCGCTGAGTGGTGACTCCATGCAGGGGGCTCAATGGCCGTTGAAGATCTGCCTGGGGTGGGGTAACTTCTCTGGGCGGGTTTGCATTCGTGACCGGCAGCTCTGGTCCTGGGGCAGCGTCATCGATCATGGCAAGCTCTTCGTCTATCGACACGTGAGCCTCCGTGTTTCCCGCTGGCGGTGCCTCGCTGCCTGGAGCCACAGCGCGGAGTGCGAGCAGTTGATCTATGATCGTGTCAGTAGGTGTGAGGTCCTCGTCGGTCAGGTATACTGGCAATCAAAGTCAACGCGCGGATCCAGATCCAGCCAGCAGACATACCACGGGCTGTCGGCACCGAACGCTCTAACGCGGACTCCATCCAATGATCAAAATTGATCTCTGGGGTGTTGTCCCGCTGACGTGAGACGCTTCTACCTATAGGCAACATGACGGGGCCCTCAGCTGCTGGCGGGCACACGAGGGATGCTATGGCCGGGGCGGAGGGCAAATTCATAGCCATCTCCGGGCCTTCATCTTCGTCGTCGGGCTGCACAGTGGGGCCCTGAGCTTCGTCGACCATCGGCGCAGCGCTCGGCAACGGGGAGGGTGCAACCTCCGGTGCTCTACGTTGAGGTCGCTCCTGGCTACGTTTAGGTCGCTCCTGGTCAGACCGAAGGGACACCGGAGACCCATTTGTCTCGTCGCCGAATACCTTAGGAGGTTTTGGACGGCGCTTTTCGCTGACAATGTTCTTTGGATCGACACCTTCCTGCCGAGGTGGCATTGTGGATTTGTGGTTGAAGTTTGCGAGCGCGGTAGAGGGGTGGTGGGAGCGCGGTAGAAGGGTGGTGCAATTTTCAAATCAGCCGATCCCCGCCTCCCCCTTTCTATAGGGGCAAAGGGGAAGCAAAGAACACGCGAGATCGCCTTTATCGCCCCGCCGCTCCTGCCGAGATCAAGATCTCACAGGCGGCACCATCGAGATCCTCCAATCGTGGTGAGGTTGAATTGAGCCACCGCATCTGGTCAAGGCCACGGGTTTGAAAAGATGAATTATGCTGGTATAGGGGGCATTGCCGCATAGGTACGTCTAAACTACAAATTCCATAGGTCGTTGCACAGCTGTAGCCCTTCCACCCAGACCAGACGCCTAGGGACCATGTCACGATCTTCGAGGTCCACCCTGCCTGCCAACTGCTCATCCAACCAGCGCACCTGCTCCTGCGTAAAGGGACAGTCAGGCGGCATGCACTCCACATGGGCCTGGTGAACAGGAACTCCCCGCGCAAAAGGATTTCCATGCTCCCATTCTTGCGGGTTCTCCTCCAACAGATGGTTAAGGTATCGGTTATCCTCCGCCACCTCCCAATCCACGCCGTAGGTGGCTGCGTCAAAGTCGTCTTCGTCTTCGGGCGGAGCGATGTCTCCAGGGAGACCACGGGGCCCGTCCTGGGCAAGGCTGAACAGGAAGATATCCCGGGGGCTGCGGGCGTGCTCATCCTTGATCCGCAGTTTGTGTGAGTTCCACGCATGCATCCATTCCTGAGCGTCTTCGTTGATGGCCTCCAGAAACAGATGGTGGAGGAGCCATATGTGCTCTGGCACCTGAGGGTTGAGGCCCTCATGCGTCTCAAGGTCATAGAAGAAGTTCTTCCACTTCATGCCGTAGCCATGTGTTACGTCGTACCACAGGCGCTCGATGCGGGTATTATGGACGCTCCTTCCCCAGATGTATGACCCGCGGTTGAAGCCGCGGTGTTCTTCCATCCATGCTGCCACTTTGAGGTTCTCGGTCCCGTGGTCGCCTCGCACACGGCTTGGCACCCCATGTCTCCTTGTCGCTACGCGAAACAGGTTGAGGACAGTCGACGCCCGGTTGTTACTGTTGGCCTTGATCCCAGTGACCAAGCGAGATTTGCCGTCGATGAAGCAATGTAGCACGATCTTATATTTGATTAAGCCTTTCGTGAACTGGGTGAGTACATTGAGCCTTTGTTTCGGAGCACATTACTGACCGTGCTGCCCATCGTGGTGCCACAGTGAATTGGCAGCGGCCACCTTGTACCGACGTCTTTGGATGACACGGTTCCCCCATGCGACCGGTGAGCCGTGGACCCGAATATACGACGCTCGAAGCCGGTCCCGACGCACATTCATACCGCAGGCTGTGAGATGCCCAGCGAGCATTACACGGCCGAACGAGGGAAACACAGTGAGCACCTCGCGAAGCTTGGCGTCCAGCTGAGCATCCGTGATGGCTGGGGCTGCAGCTGGCCCTGTGGGCGGCGCATTGTAGGTCTGAGTGACATTGCCGTCCAGCAGTGTAGTTGTGGTCACCACGGGCGCACCAGGCATAGCTAACCCCAGCTCCAAAGCTCTCCGGCGAACGGTGCGGGAGCTGCAATTGAGCGCGGTGGCGACCCCCAAAGGCCCCCGGAGTGCGAGGGCCTCCTCCAGGAAGATGGAGTCGATGTGGACCTTTGGACGACCTCGCCTCTTCGTAGACAGGCGTTGGATGACGACGATGGGGGGGCCATCGGGGCTGTCTGTGGATCTATGGCAGGCGAGGTCGAGCTCCTCAACCATACTATCAACACTCTGTTTCATCGTCCCAAATTCCTCCGGGGAAAAGGTGTCCCTATGCTATAGAAGCTCATCAGTACTTCGCGCGCATGCGATGGTGCTTAATATCTACCACTGAAGCATCTTGAAAAAATAGGAGGACTTCGCGCTGCTGCACCCGCAGGCGTGCGGCATCGCCTACTTGCGTGTGCAGGGCAGCAAATACCTTGTCTGCGAGCTCGTGGTATGCAGCACGCAAATTGTTCAAAGGGTCGGCCATGTTGCTGTTCAGCGGGGGTGAAGGGTTAAGACCAAACTGGCATTCCAAGCCGACTCTAACAGCAATGGAATATTGTACGCGAGAGCGACCCGGCACAGTGGCATACACTTGCGACGGATCAGGAGAAGCTCCTTGACATGTGAAGTGCTTTGATATATATATATATGTATATTGCTGAACTTGCCTAATTGTTATGGTGAGATCCACTCGCACTCGGACATTGACCTCAGTCATAGGCAGATGGAATTACTCACTACCCTCCCCTGCGTGTCCACGATAATGGATGAACAAGCCAGAGGGAGGTGTGGTCTAATAGATGGTGATGTCGAGGTGTGCCTGATTTGTGATGGCAGCACATGTCGTTGGCTAGCAATATGATATCGGCCACTTCGGGGCTCGGAACATCCACGGAGAAGCTCACACTGAGCCGGACTGGTTCGGCTTGCTCCTGCCATACACGGATGTACATGGATGTACACCCGTGTATGGCAGACGAAAACTAAATTGCTGGTGCATGGGTGGTAAATTAAGTTAAACTGCTCGAGCATGTACATGCATGTATACACGGCTACACATTAGCACAGCCCCGGAGGCATTGGCCTTAACTCGACACTAAATGTCAAACTCCCAAACTTAAATCCAAAACGACTAGACCTAAAAAATGCGTCGGAACGCGTGTATACGCGTGTACATGGATGTATACGGATGTATGAGCGATATACACGCGTATACACGGATGTACACGGATGATCATCCGTGTATACGCGTGTGCGGCGGCCCAAACCTAAAACGACGTATTATTGTCCAGCGCGGGCGCTTAAACATGTGTGAGTGGCAGTGCAAGTGGTAGTGGCGTGGGCGTACCGCCGGGACAATGGGCCTGGGGCCGTTGTTAGCGAGACATTAAATTTAATGAAGAACATTTTGCTGTCAGTGAGGTGGAGATAGCGAGTTCATTGTTCACACAGGACACATGAAGATGAGCACACAGTAATGTAATTTTATTAGTAGCCCTATATACCATAACATTGCTCGGCACAAAACAGAGGCCCGAGATCATTGAGAGGCCCCAAGATTGTTGAAGAAAAGAAAGTGTTGGTGGCATGATGCATTGGCCACACATGTCGACAGTGTATGGGCTTGTATGCTCTTGTATGGCCCCTTGTGCGGAAGGCAATTGGTAAGAGCGCCGGGTGGCTTAGTGGCATTAATGAATTGCGGCGACAGGTGGTACATAATAGAGGGACGGACAAAAGGCATTGTGAAGGCAGCGACGGAGGGAGTGTGCAGTAGGGCTGTGGCCGCTGTGGCGCTATGTGTGTGTCGGCACATGTGCGAATATCCCGGGAAACTTGATGTATTGGGTAGAAGACACAGTGGATTATTGAAAGGTATGATTGAAGCCGGAGGTTTGCGATCTCTCCTCCCCGCTGCTGAGCCTGCTGCTCCCTCCGCCAACAACCTATAGAATCTCATTGGCCACAGTTCGGGAAACGATTATAATATTCTGTATAACATGATCAGCAGTTCTCTGGACTGGATATCACGAGAATCACCTACTCCGGTAATGCTGCCATACCAGGCCCTCAAAGGCGCTCGATCTCAACATGAGGCAGCCTGCAATGTTTTCTTATCCATCACGACCACGAATCCCGATGACTTCGATCCGCGACTCATCTACTCCGTCTAGCCCTGCTGTTATGTCTTTGACTAGCTCCCATGCTTCGTCGCCTGTCGACTTGACCATCACCGAGCCAACTGTGGATCAAATCCAGGAACTGGACGCCAAAGGGGCACGACATTCGCAATATTACTTCGAAGACGGGAACATTGTCTTCCAGGTAAGTTCTTCTCCTAACCCAATTATACAGTCTTCTGACGCATCTTTAACTGGTAGGTCGAAGACACGCTATACAACGTGCATCGCTACTTCTTCGCTCGCGATTCCGCCCACTTCCGCGCCATCTTCCAAGGAACCGTACAAGGAACCGATGCTATCAAACAATGCGTGCTCTCTGGCTTGAACTGCGCAGATTTCGACGAGATCCTCGCCATTCTATACCCTATGTACGCCGACATCCCCTTTGCGAACACATAGCATACTAATATACCAATCAGCGACTTCCGTCGACCCACAAAGAAGACGACGGCCCGGTGGATATCAGTTCTCCACCTCGCCGCAGAATGGGACTTTACGAACATCAAGCTCCTTGCCATCGATAACCTGACCGAAAACGCGACTCCCATCGACAAGATCGTCCTCGGACGTCGATACGGCATCACCGACTGGCTACCTGGGGCGTATGAGGCAGTCTGCACACGCACAGATCCGTTGAATTTGGAGGAGGGGCTGAAATTGGGCGTGGAGGACACTGTCAGAATCTCAGCTGCGAGGCAGATGTATGGGACGTGCCAGGCGCGCTATGAGACGAAGTACCTGGCAGGCGACTTGGGGGACATCTTCGACTTGGAAAATTCTGCAGAAGGAAATTCTTAATCCATGGGTGGCGAGGAGACAGTAATCAATATCCTCGAAGGGCAAACCATGGAAGCGCGGGTAGAACACCTGGCTACTCCAACTCCTCCTGCCGACAGTGGCACGAAGACCGCACAGACCCACAATCCTGAGTATTATCGTGGATGCGTCGACGTGCCTCGGAAGGGTAGCATCCAAGAACTTCCGCTAGTTGGTATTGCGGCTGGCGACGGTGAAACAGTACCTACTGCCTGTCCCGTTTTGCTTTTTCCAGAGAGCATCCCGCCCCCGCTATCATCATTTGGAGCTACATCACCGAACATCAAAGATACGTTGGGCGGGAGGCAGGAATTGACCGCCATTGCTTTGGACGTGAAGTCCGATTCCACCGCGGTAGTCGCAAGCACCTTGGATCCCTCTGCTACCCACCTTCCCACCAGCACCTCCGATCTCTCCGCTGTCCACCTTCCCATGTCCACAGCCCTCGAAAATCCTGCGCAGCACGAGAGCCAGCCTTCCAGTGCGAGATCGCCCATCCGTGAGGAGCTTACATGCGAAGATGGGCCCCAAATCGCAATGGGCCCCGTCGACATCGAATCACAACAAGGGAATGGGATGGATACAGAATATCAGGGGCGCAGGGCCGGGAATAGTGAAGCAGGCCAGGGGGAAAGTATCATCAAATATGGTAATCATTCTAGCGTAGAGCGATTGACTTCAACCCAGAAGAGGGTGCTTCGACGTAAATTGAAGGAGGAGGAGGAGCAGGCCGAGCGGGTAAAGAAAGAAAGGGAGCGGGCCGAGAGGGTTAAGAAAGAAAGGGAGCAGGCCGAGTGGGTTAAGAATCAAAATGAGTAGGCGTAGAGGAGACAGTGACTCTGTCGCAGCTGACGCTGTAGCCATGTGTTTTATGAATTGTCTGCTTTCTATTTATCTCAATCGGAGAATCGGAGAATCAGAGCAGTCCTATGAATTGTCGAGGAAGTGAAAGCAACTTAGGAATGGTGGCGCCAACTTCAAAGCGGTTCAAGATTATGCGGTTGCCCTGCAAGGTGCCAACGTCAATACGGCCACACCATATTTTAGTTCCTCTCTCCCTGACGAAGACGATCCTTCAATCAGTTGGTTCAGTCCCCTCGGGTGGAATCTTTGTGAAAGCGAGGCTATCAGCCGCATCGGAGATTTAAACAGTGCCACATCTCCCTTTGCTGACCACAAATATAGAATCACACCACGTGGATCACACCACAAAGGCTGTTCAAGAATGTAAATGTGAACTCAGAGACCACGCCATATTTCTACTGCTCCTAGCCTGGTATCTGGAAAGTATTATCAGACAGCATCACTTCACCAGCGCCTCGGCCCTCTAATTCCAACACATGGGCCGTCCAGGTCAAATATTTCCAATCCACATTCTCTAGTTTGGCCAACTCGAAGCCCCTTAAGCTCGGCGCCATGCTTTCCATTTCTTATATCACTGTAAATGTTGATGAAATGATGCGACGAACAGAGCAACGGTTCGCGGAAAGTTGGAGTCGAGTATGTTCCGATTCGACAAGTGGCTGAAAGCCGTCAAATCCGCCGAGGCTCCGGCACAGAGAGCCTTTTGGACTGCACACGGTGAGGAAGACGCTATTAGAGTGCTTGGGGCGGTTCGGGAAGTGTGGACGGAATATTTGGCCAGCTCATTACTCCTCTAGGGGGTGATTGCAACGAGAACCACTGATGGGATGCCTCGGATCGGCTGTGGCTTGTGCGGTGTGGCTTGTGCGGTGGCTTCAAAGTCAAACCATAATCGACGAAGCGAAGAGAAAAAAATGGAAGCGAATGAGGCGACAGAGTGGCTGCTAGGAGATCCTAAGTCAAAGCTACAAATTAGGCAGAAAGAACTGGTTGGGTGGCAAGGGCGAATGTCGTCTTTCATAGCATTATCTGGGTCTGGCCCGTGGGTCGCGGCTGCGATGTTGCTATGGGTTCGACTTGTATTGATACCCGAGATCAGGCAACTCTTTCAACTACAAATGGCAGAAATACCAGCTTCGATTCGGACAGCTACAGAACGAGAGGCACAAAAGCATGATCTTTGACATTTCACCGCAGAACAGAGAGGTTTTCAAAACGACGCACCGATGACGCAAAGTAGCGCTAGAGCTGCATATCTCGTCGTGCAACCAGCTTTCTAATATACACACGTGCATGGTAGCTCACAAGCGAGGATAATATCAAGAGGTGTGACATTGGCCGGCGCCAAATTGCCAATGTCACACGGCTCGTCCTCGTCCGTCCTCCCTCCAGTCAACTCTCGACAACTGCTTCAAATCATGTGTCTCACTTGCATAAGCTCGCGAAGATTCGGAGGAAAGATTGGCGATGATGAAGCGGACATATCGGAACGATAAACCATCCTAACAAGAATTCTGCAAGGGTCCTAAACATGAGGCAGCACTGTTCTGATCATCCCCGACCACCATTTCCAATACCAATGTCTTCAGCCCTTAACTCCACCTCTCCATCCAGTCCCTCTCTAGTGTCTTTTGGCAGTTCTCGGGCCTCCGACGTCACTGTGGCCGAGGCACCTGTGGACCAAGCTAACGAGCCCGACCCAAACAAGAGTAGGCATCCACAGTACTACTTTGAAGATGGGAATGTAGTATTCCGGGTGAGTACCTCTCTCCTCGCCCGCTGATACGCTGTTCTGATATGCCTTCAACTGGTAGATCGAAGACACGCTGTACAACGTACATCGTTACTTCTTCGCGCGCGATTCAACCCACTTCCGTGCCATCCTCCAAGATACCGACGCATCCCACCCATGCGTGATGTCGGACGTGAGCTGCGCGGACTTTGACGAGTTCCTCGCCATTCTGTACCCCACGTAAGTCCACGACTCCACTGCGCACAAAAGGCATACTAACCTGCAAAACAGCGACTTCCGTCGGCCCACAGAGAAGACCACAGCCCAATGGACATCCATTCTGCACCTCGCCGCCAAATGGGGCTTCGAGAACATCAAGTTCCTTGCTATTGATAGCCTTACCGCAAATGCCATTCCCATCGACAAGATTGTCCTCGCACGACGATACGGCATTACCGAATGGCTTGCAGGGGCTTATGAGGCAGTCTGCACGCGTGCGGATCCTTTGACTTTGGAGGAGGGGATGAAGCTGGGCGTCGAGGATACCGTGCGGATATCGGCTGCGAGACAAATATATGGGACCGGAAAGGCGCGTTACGAGGCGAAGTACCTCCCAGGAGACTTGGACCAAATCTTCCGGTTGGATAAGCCTTCGGGAGGAGGGCTGACATCCACAGATGGCAAGGAAGAAGACACGATCAAGGTCCTCGAAGCGCAGGTCGCGGAAGCGCGGACAGAATACTTGGCTAGCTCGACTCCTGTGTCGTGCAGGAGCGCCAGCTATCATCCTGGTCATGTTAATACGGCCACTCAAAGATGTTCTTATTGTACACCCGAATCAGATGAACAAAGAGGGAAGAGGGAAAGGAAGGAGGAGAAAGAACGACAGCTCGAGGAGCGGCAGGAGCCGGTAAGGAGGAAGGAGCGGATGTCATCGTTCAGATAGTATAGAGTAGACGGGGGCGTTCTGCGATGTCATCATGTATTCCACTTGTATTACTACCCTCCGTCAGGCGACTCTTGTAGGTATAGGTAACATTTGCAAATGATATCCACCAATTTTAATCATCATGGCCACTGACGAGTCGTTCAGCCTGTCCGCTCCGCAACCTTTACTATGTATCATGCGTGGTAGAAGACACAGTGGCAGGTATGATTGAAGCCGGAGCTTTTGCGATCTCTCAACCTGTAGAATTTCATTGACCTCAGCTCTGGACACGATTATAATATCCTGCATAACATGATCAGCAGTTCTCTAGACTAGACACCACGAGAACCACCTACTCCGGTAATGCTGCCATACCAGGCGCTCAAAGGCGCTCGACCTCAACATGAGGCAACCTGCAGTGCTTCCTTATCCATCACGACCACGAATCCTGAAGACTTCGATCCGCGACTCATCTGCTTCATCTAGCCCTGCTGTTATGTCTTTGACTAGCTCCTGTGCCTCATCGCCTGTCGACTTGACCATCACCGAGCCACTGACCGTGGATCAGATCCAGGAACTGGACGCCAAAGGGGCACGCCATTCGCAATATTACTTCGAAGACGGGAACATTATCTTCCGAGTAGGTTCTTCTCCCAACCCATCTATACAGCCTTCTGACGTCTTCCATTGGTAGGTCGAAGACACACTCTATAACGTGCATCGCTACTTCTTCGCGCGCGATTCCGCCCACTTCCGGGCCATCCTCCAAGGAGCCGTGCAAAGAACCGCTGCTATCGAACCATGCGTGCTTTCTAGCGTGAACTGCGCAGATTTCGACGAGTTCCTCGCCATTCTATATCCCACGTACGCCGGCATCCCCCTTGCGCACGCATATTATACTAACCTACCAATTAGCGACTTTCGTCGGCCCGCGAAGAAGACCACAGCCCAGTGGATAGCAGTTCTCCACCTCGCCGCGGAATGGGACTTTGCGAACATCAAGCTCCTTGCCATCGATAATCTTACTGCAACGGCGACTCCCATCGACAAGATCGTCCTCGGACGTCGATACGGTATCACCGACTGGCTTCCCGGGGCGTATGAAGCGGTCTGCACACGCGAAGATCCGTTGAATTTGGAGGAGGGGATGAAATTGGGCGTGGAGGACACTGTGAGGATCTCAGCTGTGAGGCAGATATATGGGACGTGCAAAGCGCGCTATGAGACGGAGTGCCTTGCAGCCGACTTGGGGGACCACTTCAACTTGGAAAATTCTGCAGAAGGAAATTCTTTATCCATGGGTGGTGAGGAGACGGTAATCAATATGTTCGAAGGGCAAGTCATGGAAGCGCGGATGGAATACCTGGCTACTCCGAATCCTCCTGCCGACAGTCGCACGGAAACTGCAAAGTCCTACAATCCTGATTATCATCGTGAAAACATCGACGTGTCTTGGAGAGGTAGCATCCCAAAACTTCCGCGGATGGGTATTGCGGCTGGCGACGGTGAAACAGTAACTACTACTTGTCCCATTTCGCCTTTTCCAGAGAAAATTCCGCTCCAGCTGTCGTTATTTGGAACTACATCACTAAACATTGAAGATACTTGGGGCGGGAGGCAGGAATTGACGCCCATTGTTTCGGAAGTGAAATCCGACTGCACCGCGGCAGCCCCAAACACATTCGATCCCTCTGCCATCCACCTTTCCACGTCCACAGCTCTCGGAAATCTTGCTCGGCACGAGAGCCAACCCCCCAGCCCGAGATCACCCATTCATGAGGAGCTTACAAGTGAAAATAGGCCCCAAAATGCAATCAGCCCCGTCGATATTGAATCGCTGCAAGGGAATCGGGTGGATATAGAAGATCAAGAGCGCAGGGCCGAGAATAGTGAAACAGGCCAGGGGGGAAGCAACATTCACGACGGTAATAATTCTATAGTAGAGGAGTTGACTCGAGCCCAGAAGATGGTGCTTCGACGTAAACTCAAGAAGGAAAAGGAGCTGGTCGAGCGGGTAAAGAATGAAATGGAAGCGGCCGAGCGGTTTAAACATGAAAAGGAACAGGCCAAGCAGGGAAGGGAAAGGGCAAGAAAAGAAAAGAAGCAGGCCGAGCGAGAAAGGAAAGGAAGGGAGGAGGCTGAGCGTGCTGAGAAGGAAACAGAGCAGGCCGACATGATACAGTGACTTTTTGCCACTGACGCTGTATACTAAGCTTTATATTCCTATGATTCTAAGAATCCGAGATTCAGAGCAGTCATATGAATTGTCAAATACGTGAAGACAACTTAGGAATTGTGGCGCCAACTTCAACGGACGCAATGCAGCCGAGGCCCGAGGTACGACTATGATATCAATATTACTATGTACTGGCGCCGTACCCCTAATGAGTCACGGCCAGTAACGAGTCACGGGCTCTTGCTGTGCGCACCCCAATGCTGGCGGCTTATTGCTTCTATACTTAAGCTCTGCTATCATGTAGGTAAATATGTATAAAATTTTTAAGCGAATCGGTAAGGATTTGAGTGAGAAATGGATCCCACGAGGCGATGGACCCGGATTCACGATAACTTATCGCTGTCGGGCGCGGTAATCATATCATAGCTAGTGCAAGTGATGCCCGATCTACATTCTGAGTAGCTGATATTTATCACACGTATATCAGTCTCTTTTAACGAGTTATTTGAGCAATTTTGGATGCGTTGGCTTATCATCCGGTGTAATCTTATCAGGTGCTTCCAATTTGTGCACGAGGCCCAGAAAGTGCATGCAGGTGCATCAACCAGCCTCAGAGGCACTTCAAAATCTTATCACTCTAAAATATACATGTCAGCGTATTGTGTGAGCTAGGCTTGAGAATTGTTTGGAATTTATGGGGGTCATTACAGTAGGTACAAAAATCCACACAAAATTACCCTGCATTCCCTCCTCCCAATTTCCCCCATCATATCTATTGTGATTTAGCATTCTTAAAAGGTAGTATTGTCGAGCTATTCGTCATAGCATGTGTCCAAGACATACCCAGATGATGCAAATCCTCGAAGTCTTCGGAATCGCTGGCAAACAAGAGTCCACTCGCTAGGTCACGTGCCCATTCACTGCTTTGATTTCCGATCTTCCTCACTACAAATAACATTCCCACGCATGACTCGTTGCTCGGGGCTTGTGCAATACTGACTTACTTGACTGATATATTTACCTACCCCGCTTGAACAACTATTAATTTTTTATTTCTACGTATACATATAGTCTACTTGATCACCTACAGATCTGTCAACTCGAATTTCGTTTTTTTGCATCTGGGAGTGTGCTCCCGAGCAATTCGCGGGGCGTGACTCGTTAAGGGTTGTCAACTTGTATGACTGCTTTCTAAGACGATTGCGAGGAGACGAGAGACCCTAGACTGGGCTGCATATATATCGTGTTCGCATTTGTGTTCGAAATTTTGGCGTTGATTGGCCGGCGCCATTACTGATGCCGTGACATCACGGCACTAACGACGGTCCTCCAAGTGCTCCCTGGTCGAGTCTCCACAACTGCTTCACATCGTGTGCCTCGGATGCATATGATCACGAGGAAAGACTCTCATGGAACCTTGGGATGATGATACGGACGTACCGGAGCGACAAACTATCCTAACAAAAATGACGCCAGGGTCCTAAACATGAGGCAGCGCTGTTCTTATCATCCCCGACCACCATTTCCAATACCATTGCAATGTCTTCAGCCCTCAACTCACCCTCTCCTTCCATCCCCTCTCTGGTTTCTTTGGGAAGTTCTCGAGCCTCCTCTCCGTCCGACGTCACTGTGGCCGAGGCACCCGTGGACCAAGCTAACGAGCCCGACTTAAACAGGAGCAGGCACCCGCAGTACTACTTTGAAGATGGGAATGTAGTCTTCCAAGTGAGTACCTCTCTCCTCGCCCGTTGATACGCTGTTCTGATATGCCTTCAACTGGTAGATCGAAGACACGCTGTACAACGTACATCGTTACTTCTTCGCGCGCGATTCAACCCACTTCCGTGCCATCCTCCAAGATACCGACGCATCCCACCCATGCGTGATGTCGGACGTGAGCTGCGCGGACTTTGACGAGTTCCTCGCCATTCTGTACCCCACGTAAGTCCACGACTCCACTGCGCACAAAAGGCATACTAACCTGCAAAACAGCGACTTCCGTCGGCCCACAGAGAAGACCACAGCCCAATGGACATCCATTCTGCACCTCGCCGCCAAATGGGGCTTCGAGAACATCAAGTTCCTTGCTATTGATAGCCTTACCGCAAATGCCATTCCCATCGACAAGATTGTCCTCGCACGACGATACGGCATTACCGAATGGCTTGCAGGGGCTTATGAGGCAGTCTGCACGCGTGCGGATCCTCTGACTGTGGAGGAGGGGATGAAACTGGGCGTGGAGGATGCCGTGAGGATCTCCGCTGCGAGGCAGGTGTATGGGACCGGACAAGCGCGACATGAGTCGAAGTATCTTGCAGGTGACTTGGACGAAATATTCCGATTGGAGCAGCCTTCAGGGGGAGGGCCTACATCCACAGATGGCGAGGAAGACGCGATCAAAGCCCTCGAAGCACAGGTCGCTGAAGCGCGAGTGGAATACTTGGCTGGCTCGGTGCGCTCTTGTCCCGCGAACATCAATTGGCATAACCGCAATCGGTCGATGATCACTATGAGATGTGTCTATTGTACACCCGAATCAGACGAGAAAAGAGGGAAGATGGAAGCGATCGAGGAGAATGTACGGCACCTAGACGATCTCAAGTTAAAGCTCGAGGACAGGCGGCAGGATCCGGCGGTAGGGAGGAAAGAGCGAGTGTCATCGTTCAGATAGTATGACCTAGAGTGCATTTTGTGATGTATTCCACTTGTTATTACTGCCTTCGTTCAAATAACTCTTAACTATAGCTGCAATTTATAAAGGGGTATCCTCCAACGATGACCACCATAAACAATGATGAGTCAATTCAATCCATCCCCTGCTACATTTTCTCGTTCTTGTGTTGAACATAGAAATTATAGACAGGTCGATTGATATGTGCAGCGGGCGCTTTTGCTGCTCTCCTCCTGCCGCTGCGCTTTCTGTCGACAACCAACTGAGTCTCATTGGCCTTAGCTCTGGAAATAACGACCATATCCACAATATGTTCTACAGGTCTCTGAATTCGAACTGGATAGAACAAGAACTACGCACTTCAGTCATGCTGCCATGCCAGGCGCTCAAAGGCACTCAAGCCTCAGGGCCATCGATTCAACATGAAGCATTACAGCCTGCAGGACTTCGTTATCAACCATAACCACATCTTCAATGTCTTCGGTCCGCGACTCCTCTGCTTCATCCAGTCCTTCTCTTATGACTTTGGGCAGCTCTCGCGCATCGTCACCTTTCGGCTTGACCGTAACTAGGGTATCCGTAGATCAGACCAGGGGGCTGGAAGCGCAAATGGGAGTGCATTCGCAATATAGAGTGCTTTATGGTGAAGACTGGTGTTTTTCCTGCGCGCAAATGTCACTTTCCTGGCACCGCACCGACAAACTCAGGCCATCTTCTCACCCAAGGCCATGAACCAAACACATCTGGCAGACGCCGGTCCCTGCCGACCTACGCCGACATGCCCAAGCATGCCCAGTGATTGAGCAAAAAAAGCAAACACAGGACCACGGTCTTGTCCGAGTGAATAGGGCAAACCCAGAAGACTCTTGTACTGTTTGTGTCCGGTTGTTTCTCTCCTGACAGAATTCCCAGAAGCTCCTGATAACAATATCGGCCTCGAAATTTGATAGCCCGTTTCTCTAAAAGAATGCCTTATATCGGAGTTGTATCGGAGAAACTTGTAGAGACACTTATAAATCTTGTAGCCCAGGACGAACTATTCATTTTGCGGCATCTGTAAGGGCGTACGAGCTTGTCAGCAAACTCTTGTCAGCAAACTCTTGTCAGCAAACTCTTGCTTCCAAATCAATGCCACAATTTGGCTTCCAGTACCAGAATGACAAACTGCATTAGCTGAAAAATATTACAGATGCTCTTAGCAAGCCCGAATGTCGACCGAGAGCTGGTACATACCGCCTATAAATACGAGGATGTTAGGCAAGGAAAGTATCTATCGCTCTTGAGTCTCATCAGATCATCTTATCATTTCAAGATTTCAATATCAACAGCAGCTATCATTCTCACCAATGTCGTCTAATACCACTTATTTGATCACCGGTGCCAACAGAGGTAATTAGTCCTCATCGAAAGCACATTTTGGATCTAACACCTATATATCTCAGGCCTTGGTTTGGGATTGACCGCGATTTTTCTGGCCCGCCCCAATAATACAGTCATCGCAGCTGTTAGGAACCCATCCAGCGCCGATTCTGTAGCAAGCCTGAAATCATTGCCAGTCGGCGCTAGCAGCAAACTCATCCTCGTCAAAATCGACAGCCTGTCAGAGACCGACGCCGCCGATGCGGTCAAGCTGCTCCAAGCCGAGCACGGCATCACCGCCCTCGACGTGGTCATTGCCAACTCCGGCATCGCCAACTATGTGGGTCCCGCCCTCACGACGCCATTACACGAAATGCGTGCCCATTTCGAGGTGAACACGCTGGGCCCGCTGGTCCTCTTCCAAGCCACCGCTGCGCTGCTCGAGGCCGCTCAAGACGGGAAGTTTTTCGTCATGTCAACTGGGGCAGGCAGCATAGGCAATATGATGCCGATGCCAGGCACAGCGTATAGCTCGTCTAAGGCTGCTGTCAATTTCATCACGAGGAAGATACACTTCGAGCACGAGAAGATTACTTCGGTGGCACTGACCCCAGGGTAAGTGACCACACTTGTCTTGTTGCAACATGCATACTTACTTCCCTTGGCGGTTCCGCGTAGTTGGGTGCAGACTGACATGGGCGATGCCGTAGCATCGACTTTGGGCGCGCCCAGGCCGACGTTGACATTGAAGGAGAGTGTCGCGGGGCTCGTGAAGATCGTATGTGTCACCCGCACCTCGGGCCGTTATTGTGACTATTTACTAACTGGGCTCAAACAGATTGATACGGCCACAAGAGCAGAGACATCTGGAACTTTTGTGAGCTACGATGGGAGCATTTTTGCTTGGTAAACTTCGCAGGGAAAGGGGATAGGATATCATGAGTTATCATGTGATACACTTGTGTTGTATAGATCTTCCAAAGTGGTCGCAATGTAACTCTGGAGAGCGAATTATTGTTGGTATTGCCCCCTGTGAGTTGCCAGCTTCTCCTCAACACGGCACCCAGGTAGCACCAGAGGATTCAAGATGAAAACACTGGCAGGACCTCGGATGCGAAGATCAAAATCGTTCTGTTTAGACAAACTGAGGTAGAGATGAGACCAAGATAAAGATCAATGAGAGTCGGATGTAAATTTGAAACCTTCTCGATGGTCAGCCTCCTATTCGCCCGTGTGCTCCGAGGCCCCTTCCACTGGTGCTCGATATGCCTCCATCGCCACTGCTAGATCCCTATCCTCTCCGATTTTACCAGCATCATCCTGCCTCTCATCAAGCCCAAACGTGTCTGCATCCCGAGGCTCTGAGGGTGTGGATGTGAACACGAAGTCAACAAAGACCTAGTCGTCTGGGTGGACAGGGTATGCACATCCACCACAACCTCCATCTTTGCAATCGAGTTACCGGCAATTGAAATCCGCTGTCATTTATTTCCCCTGCTCATGACGCGTGTCACTGGCAGATCCGGCTTGCGCCGCAACAGGGTCAGCGCCAGGCCAGATTTCATATGGCGAGGATCTGGTCGATAAATTCATTTACTGGTGGTGTCGGACAGTATATCTTGAGAGATCTCGATGGAATGCCATTAATTGAATCTAGAACTTGAATGAGCGGCTTGACGTGGTATCTGGTATCTGTCGTTTGCTGTGAAGATCTCAGAAATCATCGGATATCCCACCAACAAGTTGCCCACCTATTGGGAGCCCTGTCATTCGGGTGGCATATGCTGCCAGGTATCGGTGTAAGGCAAGAGTTCCACGATCTCCCCAAATGCTTTGCTATATTGCATGTGGTGCTTGGTTATAAGCTGTTGAATCGGACGTCCATTGTCTCGGCGCCGGGATAGGGCTGAAATTTTAGCTGGGACGTTTGACAGGTTGCTTTGCACAGCCAATATTTGCAGCGCAGGCCAATAGGGCTTGTGCGTGACCGGGCTCACCCCGTTCAGTATAGTCTGGATAAAACGCTCCACGGCCATCGCAAGTTCCAGATGTGTGACGTTGGGAAAGGCAGCTGCGTATGAGGTGTAATCGGTGCTGTATGGCGAGTATGCGCCATTATCCTGAACGGTGAGGTGGCGTAGTAATGGTAATCGAGATGGGCACGATTTTATGCATGATTCATCGAGGGAGGTGGGAAAACAATCAGATATCGCAAGGCGATCAAGGACGGGCATGTTGAGTAGCGCCAGAAACTGGCTAGGTGACACCTCCCGGCTAATCCCAACTTTAAGACGTAGCGTCAACAGCGCAGGAAGCATTATAAGTAATCCTTGGTCACGAGGTGCGACGCGCAAGTCCAGCTCCAAATGAACAAGACTGAACATCCCGTTGAGAGCTATGGAGACGGCAATAGATCGCCTTCTGTCACTTGAGAGCTGCGGGGAAAGATTGAGCCAGGTGAGACGCGACGTATCTCCTGAGCTGATGCATCGAATCATATCCCGCAATACCGTATCGGTAACACCGTACTCGTCAACGGAGAGACTGTGAATGCGAGAGAGATGGCTCATATTATGAGAATTTGACGGTTGTGGGCTGGGATAGAATGGGTGGAGTAAGGTTGGGGAAGATTGGTCGAGCAAAAGGCAGAGCGGCCGCACTGAGGTCGTGCCACTACCGACGATAACGTTCAGGGCCAAGCCTTGCGATCGTTGCAGATACTGTTCAATCTGAATGCTGCCTTTGGGCAAATGTATTTTGGTCCATAGACGTGGAGTGCGTGTGGCGACGTCTCGCCAATGTCTCGTCACCTGGGATGCTGATATCTCGACGGACGGACCTCGATCCTCGGCAGAGTCCATCTTCTGTCCAATTTGAAGTATTTCTGAGAGGAGCTCTTCGGGAAGCGAGTATATGGGAGACTGGACGTTCTGCAAATAGCTCAACTCCTGCTGGGTTTGCGCTCTGTCCTCCTCCAATTCGATGTGTCGTGGGATTTGAAACCACGACAAGCCCGCTCTTTCCGATGCTTGACTCTCCAGCTTCTGGGCCTGTAGGGAGTATTGAGAAACTTGAAGTGAGTCTAGTGGTGCCATGCTCGAGTCGATGTGTCGCAGAATGAAGTGTCAGGTATCTCCTATTGAAAACGCCACTGAGAGTCGGCTGAAGGAACCTCGGGCGCAGTAACGCCTCAGACTCAACAAGACTGCAACGGCGACGATTCGAATACTTAAGTATGGAGCCAGCTGGGGCCCCTGCATGTTCGCAAAGTTGGTGTTCAGTGTTCACAATTTCGCCGTTGATCGACCGGCGCCAATGGCACATGGCACCACCATCCTCGTGCTCCCTCCAGTCGACTCTCGACAACGGCTTCCAATCGTGTCTCACATGCATAGGCTCGCGAGGAAAGGCTAGCGATGAAGAAACGGACATACCGGAACGACAAACCATCCTAACAAGAATGCCGCCAGGGTCCCAAACATGAGGCAGCACTGTTCTGATCATCCCCGACCACCATTTCGAATACCAATGTCTTCAGCCCCAAACTCCACCTCTCCATCCAGTCCCTCTCTGGTGTCTTTGGGCAGCTCCCTTGCGTCCTCTCCATTCGACATCACTGTGGCCGAGGCACCCGTGGACCAAGCTAATGAGCTCGACGCCAACAAGAGAAGGCATCCACAGTACTACTTTGAAGATGGGAATGTAGTCTTCCTAGTGAGTACATCTCTTTTCTTCCGCGTGTTCGCTGTTCTGATATGCCTTCAACTCGTAGATCGAAGACACATTGTACAACGTGCATCGCTACTTCTTCGCGCGCGATTCCTCTCACTTCCGTGCCATACTTCAAGATACCGACGTATCCCACCCATGTGTGATGTCGGATGTGAGCTGCGCGGACTTTGACGAGTTCCTCGCCATTCTATACCCCACGTAAGCTCGCACCCGTCCTTACGCGCGCATATCATACTAACAGGCAAAATAGCGACTTCCGTCAGCCAACGAAGAAGACCACAGCCCAATGGACATCCATTCTGCACCTCGCCGCAAAATGGGGCTTCGAGAACATCAAGCTCCTCGCCATCGATAGCCTTACCCCGAACGCCATTCCCATCGACAAGATCGTCCTCGGACGTCGATACAGCATCACCGAATGGCTCCCCGGGGCCTATGAGGCGGTCTGCATACGCGCGGATCCATTGACTTTGGAAGAGGGGATGAAGTTGGGCGTGGAGGATACTGTGCGGATCTCGGCTGCAAGGCAGATATATGGGACTGCCAAGGCATGCCACGACACGAAGTACCTCGCAGGTGACATGGGGGAGATCTTCCGGCTGGAACAGCCTTCAAGAGGAGGAACTACATCTATAGGTGACGAGGAAAATGCGACAAAAGCCCTCGAAGCACAAGTCGCGGAAGCGCGCGTGGAATACTTGGCTGGTGCGGTGCGCCGTTGCGCCCAGCCCCTCAGTTGGCATAACAACAATCGGTCAACGACTACTCATAGATGTTTTCATTGTTACCCTGAATCAGACGAGCAAAGAGGGAAGTGGGAAGCGATCGAGGAGAACGAACGGCACCTGAAAGGTCTCAAGTTAAAGCTCGAGAACATGCAGCAGGATCCGGCGTTAGGGAGAAAAGAGCGGATGACATCGTTCAGATAGTATGACCCAGAGTGTATTCTGCTATGCTACGATGTATTTCGCTTGTTATCACTGCCGTCGCTCAGGCAACTCTTAGCTATAGCTGCAATTTATAAAGGGGTATGCGGATACCCCCAACGATGGCAGCGATAAATAACGATGTGCCAGTTCAATCCCCCTCTGCGACATTCCCCCGTTCTTGTGTTGTATACAGAAGATGGTGAAAATTAGATCAAGAGTTGAATTATAGACAGGTTGGTTGATACATATGGGCAGCGGGCGCTTTTGCTGCTCTTCTCGCCGCTGTGCCTTCTGTCGATAACCTATTGAATCACATTGGCCTTAGCTCTGGACATAACGACCATATCCTGCACACTATGTTCATCATGGTCCCTGACTGGACATAACAAGAACTGCGCACTCCAGTTATACTACCATGCTAGGCACCCAAAGGCACTCAAGCCTGAGGGCCTTCGACGTGAATCATTACGCCAGCCTGCGGTGCTTCATTATCGACCATAACTACCACTTTCGATGTCTTCGGTCCGCGACTCTGCTCCATCCAGCCCTTCCCTGAATCCCTGATGTCTTTGGCCAGCTCTCGCGCCTCGTCATCATTCGATTTGACCATAACTAGGGTATCCGTAGATCAGGCCAGGCTGCTGGAAGCGCAAATGTGACTGCATTCGCAATTGCAATATAGAGGACTCTACAGCGAAGGCAGATATTTTGCCTGCGCGCAAATGTCACTTCCCTGGCACCGCGCCGACAAACTCGGGCCATATTCTCACCCAAGGCCAAGAATCAAACACATCTGGCGGACGCCGACCTACGCCGACATGCCCAGCGAAGGTTCCCTTCAGTTTTTCTTTGCATACCGGCGTGTCCTTACAGGAGCGTCGGAAAAATAAAACCGAACCTCATCACCACCTTGGCGATAACACTCTGCCGTTGTTCTGCTAAATGCTTCCGGCTCGGTTGGTCAGAGCGTTCGGCGAACGGAGCTCCAAGTGGATATAAAGGATATCCGGAGTTTACGCAGGTTCGATTTGGGTTCGATCCAGAAATTTTGGCGTGTGCATTCGGGAGACTAAGTGGATATCATCCTCTGCAGAATGACTAAGTGCTTAATCTGAAGGGATATTACACATGCCCTTAGCAAGCCTGAATAATAACCGAGAGCTGGTATATACCACCTATAAATACGAGAATGTTACGCGAGGAAAGTGTCTATCACTCTTGATTCTCGTCAGATCATCTTATCATTTCAAGTTCTCAATATCACCGGCAGCTATCATTCTCAGCAATGTCGTCTAATACCACTTATCTGATCACCGGGGCCAACAGAGGTAAGTAGTCTTCATCTAAAGCACGTTTTGGATCTAACACCTATATCCCTCAGGTCTTGGTTTGGGATTGACCGCGACTTTTCTGGCCAGCCCCAATAATACAGTCGTCGCAGCTGTTAGAAACACATCCAGCGGCGATTCTGTAGCAAGCCTGAAATCATTGCCAGTCGGCGCTAGCAGCAAACTCATCCTCGTCAAAATCGACAGCCTGTCAGAGACCGACGCCGCCGATGCGGTCAAGCTGCTCCAAGCCGAGCACGGCATCACCGCCCTCGACGTGGTCATTGCCAACTCTGGCATCGCCAACTATGTAGGCCCCGCCGTCACGACGCCATTGCACGAAATGCGCGCCCATTTCGAGGTGAACACGCTCGGACCGCTCGTCCTCTTTCAAGCTACCGCTACGCTGCTCGAGGCCGCTCAAGACGGGAAGTTTTTCGTAATGTCAACTGCGGCAAGTAGCATAGGCAATATGATACCGTTCCCAGGCACGGCGTATGGCTCGTCTAAGGCTGCTGTAAATTTCATCACGAGAAAGATACACTTCGAGCACGAGAAGATTACTTCGGTGGCGGTGACCCCAGGGTAAGCGACCGCGCTTATCTTGCTTCGATACGCTTGCTTACTTCCCTTGGGGGTTCCGTGTAGGTGGGTGCAGACTGAAATGGGCGATGCCGTGGCAGTGAATTTGGGAGTCCCCAGGCCGACGTTGACACTGAAGGAGAGTATCGCGGGGCTGGTGAAGATAGTATGTGTCACCCGTATATCGAGCCATTATTGTGACCATTTACTGACCGGGCGCCAACAGATTGATACAGCCACAAGAGCAGAGACATCTGGAACC
This sequence comes from Athelia psychrophila, assembly GCA_001630335.1. Lineage (NCBI taxonomy): Eukaryota > Fungi > Basidiomycota > Agaricomycetes > Atheliales > Atheliaceae > Athelia > Athelia psychrophila. Next base: position 414,605 of record KV417528.1, on the reverse strand, counting down.
TTTGTGAGTTACGATGGGAGCATTGTTGCTTGGTAAACTTCGCAGGGGAAAGTTAAGGGGACAGGATATCATGAGTTATCGTGTGACGCTTGTGTTGTATAGATCGTTCAGTATTTGCACCGTAACTCTGGAGAGCGAATTATTGTTGGTATTCCCCCCCCATGAGGTGCCAGCTTCCCCTCAACACTGCGCCTAGATAGCACCAAAGGATTCAAGACGAAAGCACTGGCACGACCGCTGATGCAAAGATCTAAATCGTTCTGTTTAGGCAAGCTGTGGTAGAGATGAGACCAAAGATCAACGAGAGTCGGACGTGAATTTGAGACCTTCTGGGTGGCCAGCCTCCTATTCCTCCATGTGCTCTGAGGCCCCTTCCACTGGTACCCGACATGCCTCCTCCATTGCCACGGCTAGATCTCCCATCCTCTCCTATTTGACCAGCATCATCCTGCCTTTCACAAACGAGTCTGCAGCCTGAGGTTCTGATAGCTTCGGGCCGTTGTGGCTCGTGCGGTGGTTACAAGTCGAACCAGAATCGGCGGAGCGAAGGGAGAGGAGGCAAGTGCAAGAGGAGAAATAGCAGCCGCTAGAAGATCCCAAGTCGAAGCTACAGAAGAGATAGGAGGAACCTGCAGGCAAGGGTTAATCTTATCGTTCAGACAGTATCACCTGGGCTTGTCCGCGACTGCGATGCTACTATGTCTTTGACTTGTATTAACACCCGAGCTCTTTAACGACGCACCGATTGATACGCAAAGTAGTGCTGCGTGTCGTCCAGCAACCGGAGAGAAAGCTGTCTAATACAAACATATACCCAATACCTTACAAGCGCGGGTACGGCGCGTGAATTTTACAGTCATTTCAAAGTCGGTGGAAGGGAGAGGAAGCGAAAGCTGGCCGGACTCCGAGTCAGCTCAAAATGCGACAGTCATTGGACTCAGCCTGAGAGCAGTGCTGTATAGTATGAGCCTCCATGATTGAAGGCAGAAAAATGGCGCCAAGGCTTTTTACAGTAGGTGCTCAAGCGGAGAGAGGCAGAGAGACCATAACTACCTGGCTGCATGTTCGCAACGGTGTTCAAAATTTCGCTGTTGATTGGCCGGCGCCAATGCCACATGGTCATGGTTTCCTCTTTCGTCCCCCCTCTTCAACCCCTCTTTCCAGCTGGTAATTGAATCAAATCTTATGCCTCAGATGTAGCTACAGAGGATCGTGACAAAGGACTATCATGGAACCTAAGAAAGTCGAACGGACATACCGGGAGCGACAGATCACCACAATAGGACTCCGAGTGTTGCCATGCAAGACAGGGTATACATAAGGCAATATCAATACCTGCTGTAGCGCTTTCTTACCATCTTCGACCGCCATCTCCAATGTCTTCAGCTCCCAACTCCCCGTTTTCATCCAGTCCCTCTCTCGTGTCTTTAAGCAGTTCTCGTGCTTGCTCTCCGTTCAACGTCAATGTGGCCGAGGCACCCGTCGAACAAGCCAAGGAACTCGACGCCAGCAAGAGAAGGCATCCTCAGTACTACTTCGAAGATGGGAATGTAGTTTTCCTGGTGAGTACCTCTGTCTTCGCCCATATGCTAGCTATTCTGACATGTCCTCACCCGGTAGGTCGAAGACACACTGTACAACGTGCATCGCTACTTCTTCGCGCGCGACTCCACGCACTTCCGTGCTATCCTCCAAGAAACCGATGCATCTGACCCATGCGTGATGTCGGACGTGAGCTGCGCGGACTTTGACGACTTCCTCGCCATTCTTTACCCCACGTACGCCAACATCCTCCTCGCGCGCGCGCATCATACTAACATACCAATCAGCGACTTCCGTCGGCCCACCAAGAAGGCCACGGCCCAGTGGATATCAATCTTGCACCTCGGAGCTAAATGGGGCTTCGAGAGCATCAAGCTCCTGGCCATCGACAACCTCACCGTAAACGCCAATCCCGTAGACAAGATCGCCCTTGGACGCCAATATGACATCGCTAAGTGGCTTCCCGCGGCCTACCAGGCGGTCTGCACACGCGCGGATCCTCTGACTGTGGAAGAGGGAATGAAGCTGGGCATCGAGGATACCGTGAGGATCTCGGCTGCGAGGCAGGTGTATGGGACTGGCAAAGCGCGCTATGAGTCGGAGTACCTCGCAGGCGACTTGGACGAAATCTTCCGGTTGGTGCAGCCATCAGTCGGAGGGCATACATCCATAGATGCCGAAGAAGACGTGATCAAGGTCCTCGAAGCGCAGGTCGCTGAAGCGCGGAAAGAATCCTTGGCTAATATGGCATCTGCCGCGGGCTCGTGCAGCATGCATATCAACTGGCACAACAGTAATCTGGATTCGATCACTCAGAGATGTCGCCATTGTAAACCCGAATCAGATACGCAAAGAGTGAAGAGGAAGGCGAAGGAGGAGAAAGAACGGCAGCTAGAAGATCTCAAGCCAAGGCTCGAAAAGAGGCTGCGAGAACTGGCTGGGAGACCAGGGCGGATGACATCGTTCAGGTAGTAGATGTGTACAGGAGTGCTCTGCCTCACGACTACAGCGTTACTATGTTTTTACCTTGCATTACTACCAAACGCGGATGGGTTAATTTAGCCTGTTTCTTCCGCAACGTTGTCTCGTTCTTGTGTGGTACATATAGAGCATGATGAAAATTAGATCTAGAGTTGAATTACAGACGGGTCATGCATATGTACAGCCAGCGCTTTTGCTGTTCTTCTCTTACCACTGTACCCTCTTTACTGAATCTCATTGGCCCCAGCTCTGGCAACGAAGAATATATCCTGCATACCATGATCACCGGGTCTCTGAGCTGGACAGAACAAGAACGACATACTCTGGTAATGCTGCCATACCAGGCACTCAAGTGCACTCAAGAGTCAATATGGGGTAGACCGTATAGTCTGCAGCTCCTCCTTAACTACTACAACCACCAATCTCGATGTCATTAATTCACTACTCCTCTACTCCATACGGTCCTTCTGTTATATCCTTGATCAGCTCTCGTGCCTCGTCGCCTTCCGACTTGACCGTAGTCCATAACCGAGACACCCGTGGATCAGGTCCAGGAACTGGAAACTATAGGGACAAGGCATTCGCAATACTACTTTGAAGTTGAGAACATTGTCTCCCTGGTGAGTTCATCCCATAACCCATATACACAGGCTTCTGTGGAAATTGTGTGTGCCTGTCCTGACATGTCTTCAATTGATACTTAGGTCGAGGACACACTGTACAACGTACATCACTACTTCTCTGCGCGCGATTCCACCCACTTCCGTGCCATTCTACAAGACACCGACGCATCCCACCCATGCGCGGTGTCGGATGTGAACTGTGCGGACTTTGACGAGTTCCTCGCCATTCTGTACCCCACGTAGGCCCACGACTCCACTATGGGTGTAGATCATACTAACTTGTACAATAGCGACATCCGTCAGCCTATGAAGGAGATCACAGCTCAATGGACATCAATTTTCCACCTTGCGGCAAAATGGGGCTTCAAGAACATCAAGCTCCTAGCTATCGATAACCTTACCGCAAACGCCACTCCCATCGATAAGATCGTCCTCGGTCGCCGGTATGGCATTATCGAATGGCTTCCCGGAGGTTACGAGGCGGTCTGCACACTCACGAATCCTTTGACCGTGGAGGGGATGAAGCTAGGTGCGGAGGATACCATGCGGATCCTGGCTGCGAGCCAGGTGTATGGGACTAATAAAGCGCGCTATGTGGTGAAGTACCTCGCAGAAGACTTGAAGGAGATCTTCCGGTTGGAATAGCCTTCAGTGGGAGGTCCTATATCCACAGATGGCGAGGAAGACGTGATCCAAGCCCTCGGAGCACATGTCACGGAAGCGCGAGTGGAATACTTGGCTGGTTCGGCGTTGATGTTTCATGCGCGCTCGTGCGCCTCGAACTTCGATTGGCATAACAACAATCGGTCAATGATCACTCTGAGATGTCTCCATTGTAGATCCGAATCAGACGAGAAAAGAGGGAAGCGGGAAGTGATCGAGGAGAATGTACGGCACCTACAAGATCTCATGCTAAAGCTCAAGAACAAGCGGCAAGATCCAGTAGTAGGGAGGAAAGAGCAGAGGTCATCGTTCAGATAGTACGCCCTAGAGTGTGTTCTGTGATGTTGCGATGTATTCCACTTGTTATTACTGCTTTCGCTCTTAGTATCCCCCAACGATGACCACGATGTCTAATACAAACATATACACAATACCTCACAAGCGCGGGTAAGGCGTGTGACTTTTACAGTCATTTCAAAGTCGGTGAAAGGGAGAGGAAGCGAAAGCTGTTGGAAAGCTGACCGGACTCCGAGTCCGAGTCAGCTCAGAATGCGAAAGTCATTGGATTCAGCCTGAGAGCTGTGTTATATAGTATGAGCCATGATTCAAGGTAACACAGAAGAGCACTGGGGCTTTTGACAGTAGGTGCCCAAGCAGAGAGAGGCACAGAGACCCAGGCTGCGTTCGCCTGCGTTCGCATTCATATTGGAAATTTTCGCCGTTGATTGGCCGGCGCCAATATCAATGCCACATGGCCACCACCAACTCGTCCTCCAATTGAGTCTCGACAACTGCTTCAAACTGTGTGCTTCAGATGCATAGGATCACAAGCAAAACTGGGATGGAACCTTGTATAATGAAACGGACATACCGGAGCGACAAACTATCCCAACAGGAATGACGCCAGGGTCCTGAAAATGAGGCAACACTGTTCTCATCATCGACCATTTCCAATGTCTTCAGCTTCAGCTCCCAACTCCCCGTCTCCATCCAGCCCATCTCTTATGTCTTTGAGCAGCTCTCGCGCTTCCTCTCCGTTTGAGGTCACTATAACCGAGGCACCCGTGGACCAAGCCAACGAGCTCGATACCAACAAGAGAAGGCATCCACAGTACTACTTTGAAGACGGGAATGTGGCTTTCCTGGTGAGTATCTCTCTCTTCACCCGTGGGCTAGCTGTTCTGATGTCCTCAACTCGTAGATCGAAGACACACTGTACAACGTGCATCGCTACTTCTTCGCGCGCGATTCCACGCACTTCCGTGCCATCCTTCAAGACACCGACGCTTCCCACCCACGCGTGATGTCGGACGTGAGCTGTGCGGACTTTGACGAGTTCCTTGCCATTCTATATCCCACGTACGTGCACACCCTCCTTTCCGCCGCGCGAGCAATGCTGAACGTACACATTAGCAACTTCCGTCGGCCCACGGAGAAGACCACGGCCCAGTGGACATCAATTCTCCATCTTGCAGCCAAATGGGGCTTCGAGAACATCAAGCTGCTTGCAATCGACAACCTTACCACAAACGCCACTCCCATCGACAAGATCGTCCTCGGCCGTCGATACGGCATTACCGAATGGCTTCCCGGAGCCTATGAGGCGGTCTGCATACGCGCGGATCCCTTGACTTTGGAGGAGGGGATGAAGTTGGGCGTGGAGGATACTGTGAGGATCTCGGCTGCGAGGCAGGTGTATGGGACTGGCACGGCGCGACACGACGCGAAGTACCTCGCAGGCGACTTGGGAGAGATCTTCAGCTTGGAACAGCCTTCAGGGGGAGGACCTACATCCGTGGAAGACGCGATCAATGTTCTCGAAGCACAGGTCGTGGAAGCGCGCACGGAATCCTTGCTTAGCCCGACTCCTCCTGTGGGAGCTTGCATGAACCCAAGTTTAACAGAGATGTACGACGATGATGACGAATTTCAACAGTACAACGTGATGACTGATTGTGGCTCGTGCGGTGGCTGCAAACCGGAATCGGAGGAGCAAAGGCACCAGAGGGAAGCGAAGGAGGAGAAAGAACGGCAGCTAGGAGATCTCAAATCAAAGCGCAAGCAGATGCGGGAAGAACTGGCAGGGAGACAAGGGCGGATGTCATCGTTCAGGTAGTATGTCCTAGGGAGCGTTCTCCGATGTCAACATGTATTCCACTTGTATTACTACCCGCCGTCAGGCGACTCGTGTATAGCTACAATCTGTAAATCTCACCCCCCCAATGATAATCAACATGACCACTAATATATCATTCAACTAGTCCGCTCTGCAGCATTGCCTATTTATTGTGGGACAGAAGACAAGGTAGAAAGTATATTGAGCTGAATTATTGGCAGGTATGCGCATCAGATGCGTATTAATATTGACTCCGGAGCTTTTGCGATGTATTAAGTGTCCTGCTCAGTGCTGAGCCAGCTGCTCCCAGAGTCGACAACCTAATGAATATCATCAGCCTCAGCTCTGGAAACGACGACCATATTCTGCACAAAATGCTCAACAGGTCTCTGAACTGGACAGAACGAGAGCCACTCCAGTAATGCTGCCATGCCAGGCGCTCAAAGGCGTGCCCAACATGAGGCAGTAACGCCAGCCTGTAGTACCTCATTATCAACCACGACCACCACCTTCAATGTCTTCGGTCCGCGACTCCTCTGTTCCATCCAGCCCTTCTCTTATGTCGTTGGACAGCTCTCGCGCCTCGTCACCATTCGAATTGACCGTCGCTGGGCTGTCCGTGGATCAGGCCAAGGAGTTGGAAGCGGGAAAGGGACTTCATTCGCAATACTACTTTAAGGATGGGAATGTTATCTTTCTGGTGAGCTCATCTCCATGCTCATATCTCCAGTCCTCTAACGCATCTTCCATTGGTTAGGCCGAAGACACGCTGTACAACGTGCATCGCTACTTCTTCGCTCGCGATTCCACGTACTTCCGCGCCATCCTCCAAGGACTCGCCAAAACCGAGCCATGCGCGCTACCTGGTGTGAGCTGCGCAGACTTCGACGAGTTCCTTGCTATTCTGTACCCCACGTAAGTGCATGTCCCCTACAAGTTACGCCACGTGAGTACTAAACTTGCCACACAGCGACTTCCGCCGACCCCCGAAGAAGACCACGTCCCAATGGACCTCGATCCTTCACCTCTCCGCTAAATGGGACTTCGAGAACATCAAGCTCCTGGCTATCGACAACCTTACCACAAGCGCCGATCCGGTGGACAAGATCGTCCTCGGACGTCGATATGTCATTACCGAATGGCTTGCGGGGGCTTATGAGGCGGTCTGCACGCGCGCGGATCCTCTGACTTTGGAAGAGGGGATGAAGCTAGGCGTGGAGGATACTGTGCGGATCTCGGCTGCGAGGCAGCTGTATGGAACTGGTGCAGCGCGCTTTGAGGGGAAGCATCTCTCAGGAGACTTGGGAGAGATCTTCAAGCTAGGAAAGCCTTCAGGGGGTGTATCGTCCCTGGAAGACGAGGAATACGCTATCAAAGTCCTTGGAGAGCAGGTCGCGGAAGCGTGGACGGAACATCTGGCTGATCCGACTTCAGTGGGGGAGTGCACATTCGCCCCCTGGCACTATGTTGACAAGTCGGGTGCACTGCATTGTGGCTGTAGGTCGGAATCAGACGTGCAGAGAGTGAGGAGGGAAGCGAAGGTGGAGATGGAACAGCAGCTTGCAGATCTCAAGTCAAGGCTCGAGCAGATGCGGCCAGAACTTGTTGGGAGACAGGAGCGCATGGCATCCTTCAAGTAGTGCACATGACTTAGGGTCCGTCCTCTGATGTAACTGGGCACAATATTGCACAGTATTGTACTTGTATTGTATCACTACCAACGCGAAGGCAAATGTTTTAGATGTCAAAATACATAGATATATATTATTCATATTCGCTTCGAGACTGGGTGTTTCTCCAACCTTCCCTGGCCGTTCTGGCTTCATTTGTCACCACCTCCACAATTGCGTCAAGTGAGAAGACGTTGAACACATTCTATTTCCGACATCAAAGCCTTTGCCTCCCACCTCGTACTTGTTCTTCTACGATCCTGGTCCGCGAGTGCGAAACCGAATGTCAAAAACGTCCTCTCTGGAACGGTGCGGGAAATCCGTCGTAGTACGGACATAGTCGAAGCGAGTTTGGCGTCGCGCGAGTGGAGAGACACTTTAGCTTCGCTATATGTTCCTTCGGTACCTGCAGTTCTCGGATGGGGCTACCCATGTCCCGCCGCGCGAAGTACAGCTTCTTCATTAAGATAACAGACAATCTGCCATCTTGCATGACATACTCGTCAACAGCGAGGCTTCGCAGTTGCGTCCAAATCGTGTTTCTGTTCTCCAGCAGCAGTCTGATCAATGGCTCTATACGAAAGTCCAGGGGAGCGTGGGGGTTGGCGGTGCATGCAAGTTTGGAAAGGTTGGGGAACATGAGCGCGAACGTGCGGAGACAGGAATTGTCTATTTGGTCAAAGCAGTCGTCCAAGATGATGTGCCAAACTGCGGGAAATGATGGTCGGCCTTGTGCTGGTGGGAATGGGTTTGTGCAAGCGCCGTGGCATATCGCACCTGTGATCTTGACGATCTCGAGGAGCGGAGCATCGATGCCTTCGAGTGCAGAGCGTAATTGCTCCCCGCGGCGTTCGCGTCGACCGTACTTGGAAAGTGTGAGCTTTAGACAGCGAAGCGCACCAAAATGGATGCGTGCTCCGTTGGGCCATATGTTGTTGGGATCGGTGAGCTCTAAATGAACCAGGCGATGCATGTGGGCCAGCAGCTTGTTGGAATTTTCGATGATGTGTGCTGAGGGAGATGGGAATTTGAGAGAGAATGCTGTGACGTTCGCCATCGGTGGTTGAAAAGAGCGGATATCTATACCCGTCATTAAGAGATGCTTCAATGCCGGAGCACCGGCAGAAAGCAACTGCATAGGCGTGTTGGGATATAATGTATCGGTGCAGTGCAGTTTTAAGGAATCGAGTACAGGTGCGTGGATGGTGGAAATGACGGTCAGGAAAGACAGGCATTCTTGGCGAGATTGAGAGAACACGGAAAGCGTTCTGCAACGGAAGAGGTGCGGCTGAATCATCTGAGCGAAGGAGGTGATGCTATCCCGTTTTGGTCCGCTTCTGCCGATGACAATCTGGATATAAAGCTGGAGAGGATGGGAACGTTCGATGTATGCAGCCAATCCGCTGAGCCGTTCCTGGTACGACTCTCTATTCAGAATCGTCCAAAGCGATGGCGTTCCAAGCGCGACGGAGCGCCAACGGCGGCTGACATGGGAGATAGCCACTTCGAAGCAGATGGTTCTCTTTGTGCCTGGATATGAGCGACCACTGCCGATTTCGAATATACTCATAAGAATCTCAGTGGGAAGACTTTCCACGAGATTCTCATGATTCCAATTACTCGGGGTGTCATGGTTGAGTGTGAAGACAGCGTCCGACTGTCTAATCAGATTCATGATCTGGGTGACTGAAATGACACGAAGCTGATGTAGTATCCAGTCCTGCTAAATCACGAAATCAAGTTAACAGAAAAACAGTACTGTGCAGCAGAGTGCATTGTTGCGTACCTGGCCTGAGCTGTTTGTTTCAAAGTCGTTGCTAGAGTCGTGGTCTTGACTCGTTGGCTAGAGAGAGTGATGTGATGAAACAAAGCTGGCCTGTTACAATATATAGTACCTCGCCGATACAACGTGTTCGTTACGAGGTCGCGGTCGATGCCAAACCAGTCAATTAGACGCGCAACATGACTTCGGTCGAGAAGAATGCCAACTCGGAGCGCCCGAGAAGAGGTCGATGCATAGGGTCTAACCTTGAAGTCGTCGTGGGGTCCAAAAACGGCCCACCTTGAGCTCTGGGAGTAAGGGTTTCCGAATCGGGACGGAAAGCTTTGCAGCTAAACAAGGTTGAACAGCACGCATATGGACGGAGCTGACAAGGAAGCATCAGTTTGGCATCTGTGGTGAATCGGTTGGCCACGTGCAGACACTTGGCGTTGTTTGGCTGGTCGATGACCACCACGGGCGATCCAAGTTGAGTAAAAATGCGCAGTCATGTGGGTGGTGAACGGGAGATGAACTAGCGATAAGGCAGCTGTGCAGTTAGAGGATGTGAATCGAGAAACGGCCAACGACAAAGGGGACGTAAAGCAGGCAAAAACGGGAAAGGTAGTCAGATAGCGGAATAGCAACATAAAAGCTGAAGTCTTCAAATGAGCTAGGATGTGGCGTCGAAACGACTCGTACATCCCCGCTTGCCTCGTCTATTTTTCCCGCACGCCTTCTATGTTCGCTGATTCAGATTCAACCTCATAGCAGTGAGTCAAATTTAACCAAAAGTGCAAGTAGGAAGGCGATGTTTGTATTGGAGATGATACCCTCCACACATGACCCTCGTTGACCCCCCGAAGGTGAGCCTCTTCAAATTGCCCGTATCTGTGTGGGCGGAGTGATTTCTTGAACGATCGAGTTCTTCACGTATAACTCCTTCCCATCCATCTGGATGATAGCCTGTGGCCCTCTCAAAGGCCGTTTCGTACGCGGGCACGATGAGATGAGAGCCCTCATCGTCATCGTGCACCGCGTATGTCTGGGACAATGGGGGAGGGAGCAAGCGAAAAGTCGCGTTTGTCGTCGATGGATCGACATTAGATGTCCCCGCACGTAATCTGAGCATGCAACGAGCTCGAGGGGGTGAACACCTGTGTGTGGTACTAGAACGGAGGGAGCGAGAACAGGCGCAGCGGCGTGACACCGAGCGCGCACGAACGCATTTGCTAAGGCTATCCTGGATGGTTAATATTGTTTAAGAGCAGAATAGTCAGCAAAGCAATATGAATACATTAATCTATCCCGTTACCCCAGCAACAGCCAGTAGTGGTATAAAGGGAAGAGACCTGATGACGATGAGCAAGGGAGATCATGCCAGACAGCCGAGCAGTCATGGGCACCAGCGACGAGCAGAGACTTCATTTGTAGGGACCAGTCTGGTTTAGGCCAACCGGTTCACCGAACCACACCGTAGGATATTTCGGATATGGTTCGGATACGGTTCAATTCCCACGGATAAGTGGATTACCGGTACGAACCGCGGTTTGCTGTCTCTCCTGTAGTGAACCCCCACCTCGATCGTCTGCCTCGCCATGGCTTCCAGATTGCCTCTCTCACAAGTTTCTTTTACAATTGGCAGCTAATACTACTGTCAACATATCTGTAAATACTTCTCAGGCCCCAAATCTCGCTGTAAATGCTGATGACTGGAGGTCGAGACCGTCACAGCCAATGTCTCCAGCACGGAAGAAAGAGAAGGTGTGCATCCAGCAAAACCGACGAGGAGGTCTAGACACTGCATGATAAAGATATTCTTGGTGCGTCTTCGTGTGTTATTCATGTTTGCTGCCATGGTGCTTGCATGGGGCCAATGCTATGCTGCGACCTGGTACTCTCATCCTCATTCAACACATGTCTCCGATGTCATCAAACATCTCTACATTGCGCTTTCGAAAGCAGTTCATGCTTACTTCAAGGTATGTAGCCATGTTCTGAAGCACATCGGTTTCGGTCGGCTTATTTTCATATTTCATAGGCTCGAGGGCATCCCTCCATTCATTTTGCCATTGATGGATGGACGGCACCCCATGTAGCTTCATAGTTAGGCATGATTAGGATATAGTATATTATTTACAAGCATTTGCTGTACCTCCAAGTACATACGTGTCAATGTCGCCTACATTCGGACCTTGTAATGCTTTACATACAAAAACTACGGATGAACCGGTAACCACACGGTTCAAACCGCGGATAAATAAGCGCTCGTACGAACCGCGGTTTGAAACCGGTTAGCTACCGGTTGAACCAGACTGGTCCCTATTCATTTGGGAGTATCGTTGGCGGGTGCTAAGGCCGAAAGGTCGTAAGGCGAGATTGTCGTAACTGTAACGTCGGATGTAGTAAAGGAGTAACTTCATGCCGGGCCGGGCAGCGAATTGCCGCAGCAAGGCCGCAACATTGGATTTTGTGCTGTGCTCTCACCGACGATCCTTCAATCCGGTTGTCCAGTCCCAAAGTTTCCTCGGAATCTCTAGTTGTATCTGAAATCTGGACAGTGACACGTCTCGTTTTTCTGGCAATACCCCGAATATTGTGCCACGCGGATCGCGCAGCAAAGGCCGTTCAAGAAGCTACATTCAATGTCGACCTATAGCGACCACGCCATCCTATGCCATTCACCGCTCTTATCCTGGTATCTGGACAGAATTGTTAACAGATTATGTGTATCACTCCTTCATCGCCTCGGCCCTCTGATCTCAACAACTGGGGTACCAGTCAGTGCCAGCTCAGTTTGGGCGTCAACTGGACGCTTCTTGAGGCGCCATGCTTCGCTTTTCGTATCACACTTTGGACACATAGGACATAGTGCGACAACAGAACAATCGTTTGCGGAAAGTGGTATACGTTCCGATTCTGCAAGTGGCCGAAAGCCGTCAAATCCGCCATGGCTCTGGCGCGCAGAAAACCTTTTCGGGGACACATTGATCCCGGTGGCGCCCCTTCCGATGACCTCTGATGACCTGGGTAATCAAGTTCTGGGGGTCATATGCATATCTTCGGACGATAGATACTGTGCGAAACCTCTGCAGACATCCTCTCACCAACCATGACGGTGCTCGAGCGCTTCAGAATATGTGCTCTTTATCTGAATCGTGGAATATCTCCCGCTCTGCCAATAGATACGCCGAATGCTCATATCAATATTGACGGCTACTCTTTGGCGATCCAGGATGCAGGAGAGCTTGGGAGCATCCATCCGCACCCCGATTATGACTGGGCGGGCAGTGATGTTACAATCATTGTAGGTTTTACTTTCATGAACTCGAAACTACCACCACGAGACGCTGACATTGACACCGCAGGCGCAAAACGTTGCATATTTCCTGCATCGCTCGAACTTGCGTGCCGTCTCAGAGGTGTTTAACAGCTTATTCGATTCCGACGACAAGAGCTATCGTAAATCGTCCTCGCCCCATATATATCTGCCAGGATGCCTTCCAAGTAATATCGAGGCAGCACTATCGCATATATACCCTACGTAAGTCATGTATCTATATCTGAATTGCAGTGTATTGACCGTAACTTTAGCCGTCCTGGTATCGCGGTTTTCAATAGCCCCAAGCAATGGCAGTTGATATTCGACTTCGCCTTTACATTCAAGTTTGACTCTCTCTGGATTGCTGCCTCGCAGCACCTTGGGAAGGATATGGACCCGATGGACAAGATTCGCATTGGACGTCGTCGTGGATGGGCGGGTGTTCTGAGGCAAGGGTTTGAGGAATTCTCGCGCTCATCACAGAGAACACCATCTCCAGATTCTGAGGATGCGAAGCTCATCGGATACGACGGCCTTCAAATCATCATGGAAACTCGCATACAGGACAGTCTGTCGCTCCGCAGCCCAGTCTCCCACATCGATGTGCCGCAAAACGAAACAGCCTCCACCGCCCACGAAGAGACGGATATGGTCTTGCAACCGATTCTCTCTCCCGTAGAAACCATTTTCGATGTCAACCGTTCGGATATTTCCTCAGATTCGATCACCATGGTCGATTGGTCCCCGTTGACCTCGTCTACTGCCGCGCATCGTTCCGTCTTCATCACTGGGCTCTTTCACGTTACGAGCCCCCTCTCAGGATTGCACGAGGATTCGGAAGAACGCTCCGGTGGGGGGAGAAGCATAATCAAGAAATCTACGCCGAGGATCGTCGAGGTCGAAGATTTGACAATAGTCACTGCACTTGAACAGAAGCCCCCCCCACCATCAACGCCCATTCATACCACCGACGACTCTGCGATTACCCCTGTTGTATTAAGCCCAGCGGCTTTGGCAACACCAGCAGCCGCGAGACCGCTCACAGAGAACACTACCATAGGCGCTTTTCCTAAAGGATCTCCTGCAGAGGAGTCAAAGATTTTATCCGCCCAGAAGATTGATACCTCATCCTCTAGAGAAAACCAAAATTCTGCTCGCACTGGGGCCAATCTAACGGCTCCCTCCCGCTCTGGAAGTGATTCAGGTGACAGGAGAAGCAGCCGTGGGGCGCACACCAGAGACCGCGAATTACGCGACCGTGACGCCAACCGAGCATCGGGTTTCTAAACTCAGCTCCCCACTGCAACCTTCGCCACCCATCGGGGAGATAGTCGGCAGCGCTGAGCCTTTACATAGCTTGACACCAACTGCCTCGCTGGTAGTGGACGCGGTCCCCACGAAAGTCAAACTTGGGACACCTGTAGATCAAAACAGCGGCATCGTTCCTTCCTCGCCCGTCGATGTCAGTAGATCCATGTCACTTTTACCTCAGTCCACCCCAAAGATTTCCGCCGTACCACAACTCGCCGAGAACACCGCCGTAGGAGCTTCGGCTGAGGGTTCTTTCGCAAAGGCATCGACGACTGTATCCGCCGAAGGGATGGAATCTTCATTTGGTACAGAAATCGAGGGTGCCGCGCGCAGTGGGGAAATGCTGAGGAATCCCTCCAAGTTTGGAAGTGACTCGGAGGTGGCAGGAGACACATCTGGAGAACGCACACCGGAGACCGCGATATCAACCAAACATCGTGTTTCTCTCACCAGCTCACCACCGGCACCTTGGCCACCCGCCATGGGAGTAGTACTCCGCAACACTGAGCCCCTACGTAGCTCGACACCAGCTGTTTCGCTGGTGGCGAACGTGGTCCCCGCGAAAGTCGAGCTTGAGACACCTGTTGATAAAAACAGCGGCATTGTTCCTTTTTCGCTCGTCGCCGCCTGTAAACCCGTGTCTGGTTTATCGCAGTCCGCCCCAAAGACTCTCGTTACACCTCCCGGCTTGGCCA
>KV417528.1:368827-399617 GCA_001630335.1 Athelia psychrophila | reverse complement strand
CAGTCCGCCCCAAAGACTCTCGTTACACCTCCCGGCTTGGCCAATGCTGCAGTACCTGTAGACGACAATGCAGCGGGATGCAAACCATCGACTCTGCTAATTCCCTCAGCTAGCGGAGAAGACCCAACGCCTCACCCGACGCTTAACTCGGGAGACGCTGCCATCCAGGTGAATGGTACCCACTCTTCCGTTCTCATGGTCCTCGAAAAGCCTGTTCCGAAAAACACTCAGGATCACGCAGACGCGAGGACCAGCATCCCAGAACATCTGCTGGTTGTTATTGCGACTGGCGACGATGCAATAGTACCTACTTCTTGTCCCGTACTGCCTTTGGCATATACCATTTCACCCCCGCTATCGCTAATTGGAGGTACATCACCGAGCATCAAAGATACTTTGGTCGGGAGGCAGGAATTGACCGCCACTGTTTTGGAAGCGAAGTCCAACTCCACCGCGGCAGTCAAAAGCACATCGGATCCCGCGTCCACAGCTCCCGAAAATTCTGCACGTCATGAGAGCCAAGCCTCCAGCGCGAAATCACCCACCCATGAGGAGCCTACAAGCGAAAATGGGCCTAAAAATGCAATCAGCCCCGTCGACATCGAATCGCGGCAAGGGAATGCGGTGGATACAGAAGATCAAGGGCGCAGGGCCAAGAATAGTGAAATAGGCCAGGGGAAAAGCAACATACAAGATGGTAATAATTCTAGCGTTGAGGAATTGACTCCAAAACAGCAGAGGCTTAACGCGGCAAAATTGAAGAAGGAAAATGAGGAGGCCGAGCGGGTAAAGAATGAAACGGAGGCCGAGCGGGTAAGGAAGGAAAGGAAGCAGGCAAAGCGGGCAAGGAAGGAGGCCGAGCGGATTAAGAATGAAACGGAGCAGACCGAGATCAGAAAGTGACTCTGTCGCTGCTGACGCTGTATAAGTAGCTGTATATTTTACGAACTATCTGCTTTCTCTCCCCTGAAGATAAGAATCGGAGATCCACAGCAGTCTTATGGAAGGCGACTTAAGCTTGAGACCCGTGGCGCCAACTTTAACAGAACGGCGACCCCCGGGGGCAATATTAACGCCAGTGGCCCGCAATGTTATTTAATGTTTTGGTTCTTCTGCGGCGCACGCCGCTCTTGATTCACTCGACTTTCACCCCGCCCAAAGACAGTCCATCGGCGCAGTTGCTCAATTACTTTCATTGAAATCTCTATGAAAGACAGGCTATCAGCTGCATCTGAGATCTACACAGTGGGACATCTCCATTTTCTGACAAATGGGATCGCACGACAAGAATGTGAAGCTGCAAACATTACTGGACCCCAAAACGAGGGAATCGTCCGACGGAGAAGACGCACTGTCTTGATTGACTCTTTTCATTTAACCTGCGTTACCTGCTAGATCATGCCACCCAAAACCAGCACTCTGCGGACTAGAACATTTCTCGAATCCTTGGTTTGGGGGAAAGCATCATCGGATGTTCCTAATACAGGGAATGTTTACGTTTTACACCTTGCAGCCAACTTCGCGAGGCATCACTGCAGGGGATTGCTGGACCTAGGCCTTATACATCAGCATTCATCTCGTGTTGTCCTATCCTCATGTTTTATACGTGACACGTGGTATTTGCTCCGTTACGGAGTTCTGAGCACATTATCTGGTATACTTAACAGTAACCCAATCTCGACACTCCCGCGAAAGCACGCTCCTCCAATGGTAACATCCCCTCCCATCGAACTCACCACGTACCACGGCAATTGCCACTGCGGCGCCGTGCACTTCATCGTGCGTATCCCAGAGCTCTCTGCGCACGAAGTTGGCAGCTGCAACTGCTCTATTTGCACGCGCAATGGCTATCTGATGGTCTACCCATCGCCCGAGAATGTTGAATTCACAATTGGGAAAGAAAACCTGGCGGAGTATCGCTTTGGGAGCGGAGCGTCTGTGCACCGGTTTTGTAAGACGTGTGGAAGCAGCGTCAGCAGATCGATCACGGCAGATGGCGAAGCGATGCTGGCTATCAACGTACGTATTTCTAGGCTGGTATTTCTAGGCTACTCTGACGATATTATCGCATCGACCCAGGTACATATGCTGTACGACGTCAACACCGAAAACCTCAAGCTCAAGCTCACCGATGGGAAGGCATTCGGCGCACCATACACCTATCCCCCCTTTCCCGAAGCCCCATTTCCTAACCCCCCCGTCCTCGACACCCCTTTAGTCGAGTTCGAAGCCGACCCCGCGCTCGTGGAGTATCCTGCAAGTTGCCAGTGCGGCGCGGTCACGTACAAGCTGCGCGTGCCGTCAATGCCCGAGAACTTCGTGAAATGGTGCAACTGCTCGATCTGCGAGCGAAACTCATACCTTCTCGTCTACCCACACAAGCGCAATGTCTTTTTCCACACGGGGTATGACCAGCTGGCTGGGTACTCTTTCAACTCGAACAGGGTTATGCACAAGTTCTGTAGGACGTGTGGGAGTAGCGTTATGGTCGATATGCACGGTTTTGGCCAGGAGATATGGGCTATGAATGTGAGTGTTTTCTATGCTTTCAGAAGTGACGCATGGCTGATAGTGTTGACTTGACGCAGGTTCGTATGCTGAAGGATGTGGACCTGAAAGCTTTTACCTATTCGTTTTACGATGGCAAGACTCGTCTGCAGATGCCATACACTATAGGGAAGCCTGCATCGACGTAATCGTGGTCCATGTCGAAATCAAATACAGGGTGTCATTGGCGCCTATCTTGCGCTCACGTTCCTATCTTCCTGTGAATTGCTCGGTTGGAACTTGGTCTCCATTGTTGCCAATGACACCATCGCCTCGCGGATAACATCTGTGAGATTGATGCATGCAGATTAAACACCGGTGGCGTATCCGTGGCTAAATTAGGCTAGTAGGCGAGCTTCCGCGTGCGCTTTGCAAATTTGTTTGCACGCGGTGGTCTTTCGATTGCCTTTAAAAATTGGACGCAACCACAACAATCGACCTTAGACAGCTATTCCTTTTCTGCCGCTTGGCACAATGGCGGCGTGTATCTATTCCCTTCAGAGGCCCGAAAGCCATCGGACATCCCGTCGGACATCCCGGCTTCGCAGCATGGGCCAAATGATGGTCAGGGCTACGCACGCAGAGGATGCAAGTACTTGCGAAACGGAAATTCCATTCCGACCGAGGCACTTCAATCGACACCAGTACGCTGTACAGTAGCAGTAACCTTAGCGAGGATCCATCGTATAGGGGCGTTCTTCTAGGACCTCACCCCGAATAAAACCCCCACCACCACCACCACCACCACCACCGCGCGTCGTATTTTATCATCCTGCGTAATATTGCGCCGATCTCCTGTGAGCCAAATATTTTTGGTGAGTGATCACCCTGATAAGTAGAGAGCCCGAAAGGACGTTTAAAATCATAACGCACTTGGTTGGAAATCCGACGCCCAATGGATACCTCAACGCTCACTAAGGCTCCTACTGAAACTCTTACTGGAAGAATGGCAAACACTCTCACTCAAAATGTTGCGCATATAACGAGGAGGTGGTGGTACGTATCCTCTTTCAAGCCATCGAAGTCCATTCCCTCGCCGCCATGGCCATAGCTCGCGGCCACGGTGGCAAAATAAACCAATTTGCAGCCCCGCTGCGCAGATGAAATCCAGGTAGCCTCGCATCGGCCAACGGCAGAAATCTCCATCACGCGCGGCGCTGGACGCGAGTGCCTATCATTTCATCTGCCTGTGAACCGCGCAGGCTGCCGAAGTTCGTTTTCCAAGCCATATGCCCTCATACGTCGCGCGCGGTGGCAGAAAGGTAAATTAAATTACAGGCAGCGCTGTCGCGGCTTGTCGCGGCCCCATCTTGATTAATTTTTTCTCTTTCATTTAGGTTCCTTTGCTTGTTGACCAACAGCTTGCGATGCGCGTTAACGAGCGTTTGATTGCGGAGACTAACCACGACTGACACTGGACAGCGATTCTGGAGGAGCATCTAAATGTACACCAAGCTTTGCCAGGACTTCTATATATCTCTCTCTCTCCACACGCAGCCGCGTCGATGCTCGACACCAGGACAGCTTCAATGTATTATTAAGCTATTGTGGTGGGCGAACGTCGAGCGTTGTGGATGCGTGTCATGGAACCCTGGCTGGATATCAGAATTCCTGCGTGCCCTCGATCCAGATTTCAAGCTCGTCCAACAGGCTCTACTTATGTAAACAGCTACTTTTGTATATATTTAATTCTGAACCCTGCAATTGACACCCTGAAGCTTCTCCAGTGACGCAACGTCGTGCTTAATGATACCTGAAACAGCTTGTCCCCGGCGGCAAGAGCCCTGCCACCCCTGCAGTTGCCTGCCCTGGATACGTGGCAACCAACGCGCAATCGCCCCAGCCAGCGCATGCCGAACATGATAGGATAAGAAACTATCGCGGGAGAGGTAAGTGGCGCTCTCGAGGCGCCGCAGCGCTGTGGATAAGCATTGGCTTTAAGGCATCTGACAGCTGTCACCACTAGTATATACACCTGCCAATGTCAACCTTATTATAGCATACACCACGCACGGTCCCGCGGCGCCACCACCACCACCACCAAATGACACGCCAGCACCCAGGCCCCAGTCACAGGATCTGGATAATCATCGGGCTATCTCCATTCGCGCAAACGCAGCAGACCTGCGTGCTGATAGTCTGATAAAGACGCGGGATTAGGTCAGGGTGGGCGCAGCGCGTTAACGGCGATGTTTGAGGCTGTTTCATTTCATCACCCCAATGACACTGACGCTGACAGGACGGGCATTTGCATAAAAATGGGGGGAGCTGCGATGTTGGCGATACTACACAGTGGCAGGCGCCCGGGCATAGCGTCGCTAACTGCGCGATCGGGCACCGAGAATCGGAAACCGAGATCGCGTGGGGTCTCGTGAGCCGTGCGTCGCGCGGGAAGAACTCAAAAAGTCAATGGAAAGTTAGACAAGTAGAGCAGATAAGATTAAGGTGGGGGTGAGGCTGGAGGGGCGTTAGGAGTTACAGTAGTTAATGATAACAGATCGAGCTCGCGATCGGACTCAGAGTATATTGTAGCAGGTTGGGGAAAGGCGTGGTGGCGCAGCGACTTGTCAAGCGCTCACGTGCGATGGTGCTGAGATCGAGCCTGAGAGCAAGATATGGGACGAGGAATGGGGATGTCTTGTGGGATGTGCAAGAGCGGGGGCGGGAGTGGGAGTGGGAGCGGGTTGGAGTAACTTGGGGTGTGCGGCGACGTCGGGAATGCAGATTTCTCGTGATCGGTTTCGCCAGGTTTGACGCACTTGGAATTTTGAGTCTTGACGCACTTTTAACGCCTTGCGTTCGACCGAGTTGCCATCATACATACGTGGAGTGCCCACTCCAAACACAGCGCCGGGTGTGCGAAGAGGAAGACGGTTCTGGCTCTGGTGGCGGTGGTGGCGGTTGGGGTCCAGGGAAATCGAGGAACGAAAGAGATTCAGAAATCGATATCGATATCATCACGAACTCGAGCCGTGAGCCGTGAGCGAGGGTCGGCCCGCGTGAACTTGCAATTGCTGCCTTAAGCTTTTGCGCCAGCTCCTAACCCCTTACGCGTCCGATCCAGCGCGACCCCAGGAATATTAATCGGGAGAGGCCTGCGGCCGCCGTCCCACTGTAACTGTAACAGGTCTGCAGGGCCCAGACGAGTCGCGAGCGCGATCGTTCGAGACGCGGGGCGAGCACGCGGGCCATCGTGTGCGGCCGATCCGGCCGAATATTCGAATTTGAAGACGCGACGTCGCGTCGCAGGAGGAGGACGGCCAGGGAGAGGGTTTCGTGGGACCGTGGACGCCCCTTGCAGATCATCAGCTACACACCCTTGGCGCTGGGCCCATTAGAAGCCTGCGCATAATGAAACTTCGCGCGCGCGTCTTCTTCCGGCAGCGATTGAGATTGGGTTGCAGGATAAACCATGCGCCCATGCGTCGCCAGGCGTCGCCAGGCGTCGTCTGACTGGTGACAAAGCCGGGGTGTGCCTGGGGGTTCGATCCCCGGGTGTGCCTAGCGATATGTTTCGTTGGATTTGGAGTGTTCGAGTACACGCGTGCCTGGCGAGTGCGCCTCGCCTTGGAACTCCGTGTGTCGCGGGCACGGCTGCCGCATCGATCGTCCCAAAATTTTCTCAGTCTACATTCCAAACACCCTGTGCCAGTTCCATATACTTGCTCGCATTCCTACCGACTCCCGAAAGCTCGCGTGGCGATCCGCCCGTGCATTTCAGCCATGCTCCGGGTAGGTACGCGACCCGCACTGAGACGCGTCGGGCTCGGCGTCGGGCCTCTGGATCCGCCGCTCTCGCATCCCCGCTCCAACCCCGCGGAGTGCGCCACAACGGCCCCGGAACTCTGGGGCCAAGTTCCCGACGCCTGCATGTTACATAATGGCTGTAGTCGGCCTTGGCTAAGCTGTGTTGCCGGGGAGGACCACATGCTCGTGTGTGGCCCGCCCTCGCCAGCAGCGACAGGAGGCGACAGCCGACCAGGGGCGGGGCGCCATGGGGTGCAGTAGGGTGCAGTCTGGTGCAGTGGTGCCGTGCGCACACAGGACCAACCTAATCACACAAACGCCGATGGTTCGAGTTTCTGCTGGCTAAAATTTTCGTGCGCGCGTGACTCGAGCTCCCTGAGTGTTTTGTTCGTTGCCACACGCCACTCGCCACTCGCGAGCCATATATGCCTGAATCCTGATGCCGCTGTGATAGGCCTGTTGATCTATCATCTTACACCTACTGTAACCTACTGTAACTGAGATGTAATTTAAAATTGCCTGCCCCCGCCCCCACAGGCCTCAAGTCCAACATGTTCGCGAATCAATAATGGGTGTTACGGGAGTTCTGGATCTGGCGTCTGTTGCGCCCCCCTACCCCTAATAGTATCCCCTTTCCCATGATCCCCGCCCCATCCCCGTGGGCTCGACTGCCTATAGGTTTTTCCTGACAATATTATTTCTCCGATGTCGCGCCTGGGGTATGTTTATTCGCGCATTGTAAGGTACAACACTCGAGCCAAGACCGGTATTGTAAGAAGCCTGAGCCGGATCAGCAGACTTGCCGAGATTGCCGATGCAGATCGACGTTGTTGGCGTCCTCGCCAATTCAAAATCGCAAGTAGCTGGCGGCGGCACAGGCAAGTGTTACAGATTCTGCAGTGGGCATGGGAACCCCGCATCGCCAGTGCTCCAAGTGGCGAGCGGCAAAGCGGGGGGATCTTTCCTTTCCGGGCGGCGGAGGGGATCGATGTGTCTCGCTGAAAGGATTTGGACAGATTTGGGGAATGGACTTGCAATTGGCCGGGGTCGGTAGCGTGTGCACATGTATCTTCTTGATCGGGACAAGTAGCCAGTGTGCCTAGCAGTCCATGCGAGTCCCCCCCGCAAACTGGTACTCCCCCCGCCTACGCTCGAGCTTCCCTGTCCAGCAGTTATCCTGCTCTACTCGTTGCACCTCCTCGTGCAGGCCCAGTTCGTAGCCAACATAGCAGAATAGCAGAATAAAACGAATTTAAAAGTGTAGAAAAATGGATGATGTGGGGTCAATTGGGGATAGCTTCCCCGCATGTCAGGTGGTTTCATGTTTTGCAACGATCAGATGCATTTAAGGTACGGACATATCTGGCACTCTCACACCCGAAAAGGTATATAAGACATGGCCTGCTCTTCCATCTTTTCCTCGTCGCTCTGCACACCTTCATTCCCTCTCTCCTTCTCTCTTTTTACTCCCCTTCTCTCCTACTATCACAATGGCTGGAGGTCCAGGAGGATCAGGCGCCGGTGTCTCTACCGCGAGCTTAGCATGGGCGATCATCATGGCCTCGTTCGCGGCATTTGGTGGTATTCTCTTCGGGTGAGCAACCAGTTCCAGCAGCGTCTCTACCACTTTTACTGACTCTTGTGCAGTTATGATACGGGAACCATTGGTGGGATCATCGCCATGGACGACTGGCTCAAAGCATTCGGTACCTACGACGCAACTGGCACACTCGGTCTCGCCACCAACGGCTACTACCTTCCCGCCAACGACAAGTCCCTCGTCGTGTCCATCCTCTCCGCTGGTACCTTCTTCGGTGCCCTCATCGCCTTCCCCCTCGGCGACATGGTCGGCCGTAAATACGGTCTCGTCTCCTCCTGTGTCATCTTCGTCGTCGGTGTCGGCATGCAGCTCTCCACCAGCTGGGGCGTCTTCGTCACAGGCCGTGTTATCGCTGGTCTCGGTGGTAAGCACCCCCTATCCATATTACTCCTGAATCAGCTCGCTAACACTTCCCCACAGTCGGTGCCGTCTCCTGCCTCGTACCCATGTACCAATCCGAGTGCGCGCCCAAAGCCGTCCGCGGCATGATCGTCGGCCTCTACCAGCTTGCGATCACCATCGGCGCGCTCCTTTCCGGCATCGTCCTCAACGCGACCAAAAACCAGCAGACCCACGCCTCCTGGCGCACGCCCATCGCCGTCCAGTTCGCCTGGGCCGTGATCCTCGGCGGCGGCATGCTGCTCCTCCCTGAATCCCCCCGCTACCTCATGTACAAGGGCAAGACCGAGCAGGCCAAGTACGCGCTCGCGCGCCTCATGTCCGTGTCCCCCGATGAGCCCGCCGTCGAGGCTGAGCTCGCCGAGATCAGCCTCGCCCTCGAGTCCGAGCGCTCGGTGTCCAGCAACAGCTACCTCGACTGCTTCCGCAACAACGCCTCCCGCAACGGCTTCCGTACCTGGACCGGCATCTTGCTGCAAGGCTTCCAGCAGCTCACGGGCATCAACTTCATCATCTACTATGGCACGACCTTCTTCCAGTCCGCGGGCATCAGCAACGCGTTCATCATCACCATCAGCATCGATGTCATCAACACTTGCTGCACCATCGTTGGCGTGCAGCTTATCGACCGCGTTGGCCGCAGGCGTCTTCTCACCATCGGCGCGATCAGCTTGTGTGTCTGCGAGTTCATCATCGCGACCGTCGGCGTCACCGCGGGCAAGGCCAACGCGACCGGCGGCGGCGAGAACGTCGTCGCGCAGCGCGTGCTCATCGCCTTTGTGTGCTTCTACATCGCGTTCTTCGCCACCTCCTGGGGCCCCGTCGCGTGGGTCATCACCGGCGAGATCTTCCCCCTCGCCATCCGCGCCAAGGGCATGTCCATGTCCACAGCCTCCAACTGGCTGTGGAACTTCGGCATCGGGTACGCCACCCCCTACCTCGTCGACCCGTCCACCACCGGCCCCCTGGGCGTCAAGACTGCGCATCTCGGCGTGAAGGTGTTCTTCCTGTGGGGCGCGACCTGTGCCACGTGCTTCCTGTTCGCGTTCTTCTGCGTCGCGGAGACCAAGGGGCTCTCGCTCGAGCAGATCGACCTGCTGTACCGCGAGTCGACGATCATCGGGTCGAACAAGTACAGGCAGCAGATGCTCGCCGCGAACGAGACGTTCCTGCACCACGAGGGCGCGGGCGCGGGCGAGATCAAGACGCACGACGACGAGAAGGTCTCGGTCTAAGCTATCTAATCGCCGTTGTTCATCTGGGCTGTAGGGTCGATGTTTGCGCGTTGCTCTACTGTATTTTCGAGGTCCCCCTTTGTTTTTAATTATGTTTAGTTCTATCTTAAAACAATCATACCATTCAACCTCTCTTGTGTGATTCGGATGCGCCCTTCGTTACAAGTAGAAGTCGAACATTCTAACTGAGCTCCTTCAAATTCCTGCTGCGAAGACTCACACTTCACAACGAAGGCATTTACCGCTGACAGGCGTCCTCGCGCCTTACATCGTCCAAGTAAACATCATTCAGGCCCTCATTCAACTGGTTCCCTCCTCGCCATTCGCTCGGACTCACTGTGCGCAGATTGCAGCGCTCCTCCTCCTTGGTGCTGCCCTATTTAAATTTTATTAAGCCCTATTTATTACCTCCGGTGTGGGTCAATGATATTAATCAGGGAATATCTCCGAGCACGGTTGCAACGTTCATCTGACCTCGGACACCTGTCCGTCTGCCTCTGCATGCGTCCGCGTGATGGGTACCAGAGACGGCGTTCGCACCCCGGCGTTTCATTTTCCTCTTCTGCTTAGCCTCTTGCCATGGAGCGACAACACTCCGATTCAGATTCGATTCAGATTTCTGGGGCGCTGCGCAGATGGCGGCCTATGGCGACACTAGTGCTTACTGCTGATAGTTAGGCCCATGGATCCAGCTGCAAAATCCCCAGCGCCATCATATCAGCTGGCGCGGGAGGGTGGGGAATAACCGTACACGAGCGAGGGTGAACTCATGCTAACAGCGCGTTGAAACAACTCTGAAGGTTGAATTCTGCTATCGTCGCTCGAAAGCTCCCCCAAGATCAACAGCATGCATGCATTGCAGGTGTGGGGCAGCGGGGCGAGCAGGGCCGGCGGGGCATCTGCGCTGAGTCCTGAGGGCGAGAGGCATACACGCGGATAGTCGTATAATCTATGATTCTATCGCACCTCGGTCCTAGGATCATTGGTTGTATAACTTTCGTGAGTTCGGCGCCTCGAAGACGGGGGAGAAGAAGTGGAGGCTAGCTAGAAGGTGTTGGCGTAGGGATATCTTGTGTTAGTGCATAGCTGGCCCGGTGGGCTCGTGCATTCTGTCAGATCTCAGGTCCATTCAAAGCACATCGGTAATTGACGACATGCAGGATGTGAGGGGTAGTGGTGAGTGATGGATGAGCGGCGAGGCGGCGCATGCAGTTGATAACCCAAGGAATTTGCAGTCTGTTATGCATCCGTTGAGGGTAAGCGACTACCAAGCGACTACTGCATATTCACGAAGTCGGCGGATCGAACGAAGACGTGGAGGCCGCAAAATCGGAAGGACGGGCTTTACTTGCATGTGCATGCACGCCTGGTCACGGCCGCAACGACTCGTATAGGAGGCCGAGAGCCTGGAGGATGCCGTCGGGGCGCATGATGATACGATGCAGTACGTGGTATACGTACTTACTACTGTGGATACCTTGGTCCGAATTCGAATCGTTTACTCCGTTCTGCTTACTACCACTGTCCACCGTGCACTGATCAACGTATTATGAACAGGCGGGGAAAGGTGCGGATGAGTGGGGAATGACACACGACAACGACCGACGGCGTGTCGAACTCTACCAATTGCCATTGTCGCAATCGCAAGTTGTACACTCGAAGTGCAATCACTGACATTGGCTCGCATGAACGCCGAGGAGGTGCGCGGCATGAGCGCTGAGCGTCGAGGATCATCACCTGCTGCATAGTCACGACATCGACGACTCTCAGATGCGGAAGCTGGCTAACGACAAGTAGGACTGGTCTTCTGGTCTGGTGTATGAGGACGAGAGGGCGGGAAGATGTCGTCTGCACACGCTGATCAGGTATGTTACCATTGGGTTCAAAAACTTGGAGCTCGAAGACTAACTGGTGGCAGGCAAGACCAAATAGCCAAACCGACCACTCTGCCGCAGTTGTAATTCCCCAAGTTTTCCCCGGATTCGACAATTCATACGACTGTTCAGACCGATTCTTAGATTCAGGGGAAGAGAAAGCATACAGTTCGTAAAGTAACATATAGCTGCAACGTCAGCCGCGACAAGGTCCCTGCCTCACCTCGACCTTACATTCTTTACCCGCTCGGCCTCCTCCTTTTCCTTCTTCAAATCAGCGCGAAGCTTCTTCCTCTCGCCTTTTATCGACCTTGTAGGTCCTGTTTCACCGTCGCCAGCCGCAATACCGATCGGGAAATGTTCTGGGATGCTAGCCCTCGCGTCTGTTTGATCCTTCGTGTTTTACAGACGACCCTCCGCAGGGACCATGAGAACGGAGGAGCGGACTTGCGAGTAGATAGCAGCGTATCCCAAGGTAGGTTTCAGGTGAGGTGTTGGGCCTTTACCACTAGCGGAGGGAAGTAGCAAATTCGATGTTGCTGCATTCACGTCTATAAGTGCCCGAGCGCTGGACGAAGACGAGCCGGGAGAGATGTGTGTAGCGAGGATCTTTGGGGTGGACTGCGGTACATGAAATACGGATCTACCGGCGCCGACGAGCGAGGAAGGAGCAATGCCACTGTTTTGATCCACCAGTGTCCGAAGCTCGACTTTCGCGGGGCCCGCGTCCACTACCAGCGAGACGGTTGGTGTCGAGCTAAGCTCGACCTTCGCGGGGACCACGTCCGCTACCAGCGAGACGGTTGGTGTCGAGCTAAGTTCGACTTTCGCGGGGACCACGTCCGCTACCAGCGAGACGGTTGGTGTCGAGCTAAGTTCGACTTTCGCGGGGACCGCGTCCACTACCAGCGAGACAGTTGGTGTCGAGCTAAGTTCGACTTTCGTGGGGACCACGTCCGCTACCAGCAAGACGGTTGGTGTCGAGCTAAGTTCGACTTTCGCGGGGACCACGTCCGCTACCAGCGAGACGGTTGGTGTCGAGCTAAGTTCGACTTTCGTGGGGACCACGTCCGCTACCAGCAAGACGGTTGGTGTCGAGCTAAGTTCGACTTTCGCGGGGACCGCGTCCACTACCAGCGAGACAGTTGGTGTTGAGCTATGCAGGGGCCCAGCGTTGCCAAACATTCCCCTGACGAGTGGAGAAGATGGCGGTGTTGAGCTGATGTGAGAAACGCAATGTTCGGTTGGTATCACGGTCGTATGATTCGCGGTCTCTGTTGTTCGTTCCACGGCTGCTTCTCCTGCCACCTCAGAGTCACTTCCAGAGCGAACGGGAGCCCTTATATTTCCCCTAGTGCCAGCAGCCTCCTCGATCTCTGTGCCGAGTGATGATTCTGTCCCTTCCGCGGATACAGTCATCAATCCCTTTGCGAGAAAACCCTCAGACTTTTCCAAGCTGAAGATCTCTCCCAAGTCGTCTGCGAGGTACTTCGCGTCATAGCGCGCCTTGCCAATTCCATACACCTGTCTCGTAGCCGAGATCCGCACGGTGTCCTCCACGCCCAGCTTCATTCCCTCCTCCACAGTCAAGGGATCCACACGTGTGCAGACCGCCTCGTAGGCCCCCGGAAGCCAGTCGACAATGCTGTATCGACGTCCAAGGACGATCTTGTCGATGGGAGTAGCGTTTGCGGTAAGGTTGTCGATAGCAAGGAGCTTGATGTTTGCGAAGCCCCATTTTGCAGCAAGGTGTAGGATAGATGTCCATTGGGCTGTGGTTTTCTTCATGGGCCGACGGAAGTCGCTATTTTGTATGTTAGTATGCTCGATGTGCGTAGTGGAGTCATGAGCTTACGTGGGGTACAGAATAGCGAGGAACTCGTCAAAGTCCGCGCAGCTCACGTCCAACGTCACGCATGGGTGGTATGTGTCGGTGTCTTGGAGAATGGCACGGAAGTGAGAGGAATCGCGAGCGAAGAAGTAGCGATGTACGTTGTACAGTGTGCCTCCGATCTACCAGTGGAATACATATTAGGACAGAGCATAAACGGGTGAAGAGAAAGGAACTCACCAGGAAGATAATGTTCCCATCTTCGAAGTGGTACTGTGGATGCTTTCCCTTGTCGGCGTCGAGCTCGTTAGCTTGGTCCATGGGTCCCTCGGTCACAGCGAACTCGAACGGCGAGGAGGCGCGAGAACTGCCCAAAGACATCAGAGAGGGACTGGGCGGAGATGTGGAGTAGGGAGCTGACGCCATTGGGATCGGAAATGGTGGTTGAGGATGATATGATAGCGCTACAGCAACGGTTGCCTCATGTGTGGGGACCCTGTCTTGTGTGGGGGCATTCCTGTTGGGGTGGTTTGTCGCTGCCGGTATGTCTGTTTCATTGTCCAAGGTTTCATGGTGGCCTTTTGACGTGATACTTTACATCTTAGGCATATTGTTTGATTCAGTGGTCGATTGAGGAGGGAGGAAGGATGATTACAACGCCGCAGAAGAAAGCAAGAGCGACGTGAATAAGCCGGGAAATGCAACCAATCACTTTTCGTCCTCTAGGAATCACGATCGAACAGAGGCTGGATGCTATGGTCTTCTCACGCCAACATAGATCTGGTCTCTCTGCACGATTCCACCGCCTTTGAAGAGGAAAATTTTGATTGCGGTCTCTGACGACCACTCTTACCGGTGTCTCTTTTCGGTTCTGGGAACCGCACTCAACATTGGACGACAAGGCTATATGACATGGTACGTCCAAACCAAGATCTGCAACAGTGCGGGACACTCTCAACAGGTGTGGAATGGTGCAGACGTATGGGGAATGACACACGGCAACGACTGACAGTGTGTTGAACTCTAGCACCAAATGCCATTGTCGCAATCGCAAGTGGTACACTCGAAGTACAATCAACGGCATTGACACTGAGGACGGGAGGCCGGCAGGGTGTCCTCGCCACACGCTGATCAAGTGTGTTACCGCTGGGGTTGAAAACTTGGAGCTCGAAGACTAACTGGTGGCAGGCAAGACCGAATAGCCAGGCCGACCACTCTGCCGAAGTTGTAATTCCCCAAGTCTTCCCGGATTCGACAATTCATGCGAATGTTCAGATGGATTCTTAGATTCGGAGGATAAGAAAGCATACAATTTGTAAATAACATATAGCTGCAACGTCAGCTGCGATAAGTCCCTGTCTCATTTCGACCTTACATTCTTTATCCGCTCGGCGTGCTCCTTTTCCCTCTTCAATTTCGCGCGAAGCGTCTTCCTCTGGTTCTTCGTCAACGTCACCTCGCTGGAATCATGACCACCTTGTACCTCGCTTCTGCCTTGGCCTGTGCTAGTATTCTCGGCCCCGTGCCCTTCATCTTCTACATCTTCCCGATCCCCTTGTTGCGATCTATCGTCATTACCGCTGTGCCCCTTGTCATCAGAGGCTGAGATGTCGGCGAGGCTGGTTGCATTGTTGTGCCCATTATCTGTTGTGGGTTCTTCAGTGATGGCCGGTCTCGGACTGGGGGGCTGGCTCTCGTGCCGCGCAGGATGTTTGAGAGCTGTAGAGGCAGGAAGGTGGGTACCAGAGCGATCGAAGGGGCTTGTTACCGCTGCAGTGTCAAATCCGGACTGTACTTCCAAACCAACGGCGGTTACATCCTTCCTCACGCCCAAATCATCTCTAATGCTAGATGATGCATCTCCAGGTCCATGCGGCGATGGCGATGGCGGGGTGTTCTCCGAATAAACTGTCTTCGGTGACACGGGATGAACCATAGGTACTGCTTCAGCGTCGCCAGCCGCAATATCAATCAGCAGATGTTCTAGGATGTTAGCCCTCGCGTCTGTATGATCCTGCGTGTTTTCCAGACGACCCTCTGCGGAGACCATGGAAACGGAAGAGAGGGCTTTCCCTTGGATAGCAGCGCCTCCCGAGGTTGGCTTCGGGTGAGGCGTTCGGTCTTCGCCGCTAGCCGAGCGAAGTAACAAATTCGACCCTGCTGCATCGACGTCTGTAAGTGCTGCAGCACTGATCGAAGACGACCCGGGAGAAATGTGTGTAGCGAGAATCTTTGGGGTGGATTGTAGTAAACGAGACATGGATCTACCGGTATCGAACAGTGAGGAAGGGACGAGGCTGTTTTCATCACCCAAAATGTCATCAAGGTACCCTGGTGTCCCAAGCTCGAGTTTCGCGGCGGTCGCGTCTGCTGCCAGCGGATGAGTTTGTGTCGAGCTACGTAGACTCGTGGCCTCGCGGGTCGTGTCCTTGGGGGGTGGCGAAGGCGGCGGCGGCGGCGACCTGATATGAGAAATACGGGGTTCGATTGCGACCAGCGTCATATCATTCGAAGTCTCTGGTGGACCTCCCATGGCCACGGCTGCTTCTCCTGCCACCTCCGAGTCACTTCCAAACCTGGAGAGAGTCCTAAGCCTTTCCCTACTGCGAACAGCCTCCTCGGTGTCTGTACCAAATGATGATCTCATCCCTTCCGTGGACGCAGTCATCGATGCCTTCGCGAGAGAAACCTCAGCGAAAGCTCCTATCGCGGTGTACTCGCTGGAGTGTGGCACGGTGGGAATCATTGGGGTGGACTGCATTACAGGAGACATGGATCTACCGGCGTCGACGAGCGGGGAAAGAACGCGGCCGCTGTTTTGATCAACAGGTGTCCGGGGCTCGACTTTCGCCGGGACTGCGTCTACTACTACCAGCGAGACAGCCGGCGTCAAGCTACGCAGGGGCCCATCGTTGCGGAATATCCCCCTGGCGGGTGACGAAGATGGTGGTGGTGAGCTGTTATGAGAAACGCGATGCTCGGCTGATATCACGGTCGCGGGATTCGAGGTCTCTGATATGCATTCCACCGCTGCTGTTTCTGCCGCCTGTGGTCTCATGACAGTTGGTATTGCCAAAGCCGCTGAGCTTGGTACAACAGGTCTAATCGCGGAGCCGTCGGTGCGATGAATGGATGTTGATGGCGCAGGAGGCTCCTGAACAAGTGCAGTGGGCTCTGCCGAATCTTCAACTTCTACGATCCTTGGCGTAGACTCCTGGCTTATACTTCTCCCTCCGCTGGAGTGCTCTGCGGAATTTTCGTATAATGCTGATAGTGGACTTGGAAGCTGCAAGAACCCAGGGATAAAGAGCGAACGGCGTGTGGCGGTAGATGGGGGCAACGGAGACCGATGGACCCTGGTAGTCGAGCCTGAGGGAATAATCGAGTAACTGGGATTGATGAAGGTTTCCACGGGAGAGAAAATTGGCTGCGACACCATGTCCCTCTCGTCGTGGTCGGTGGAGGTTGTTGCTATTGGCGGGATATCGATGATGGGGGCTGGGATGGGGGCTGGGATGTGGATCGACAGACTGTGCTGTAGGCGACGTTCCATGATGGTTCGAAGGCCGTCGTATCCAATGAGCTTCGCATCCTCAGAATCTGGAGATGGTGCTTTCTTTGAAGAGCGCGCGTAATCTTCAAACCCTTGCCTCAACTCACTCTCCCACCCGCGACGACGTCCGATGCGAATCCTATCCATCGGGTCGATGTCCCTCCCAAGGTTCTGTGAGGCGGCAATCCAGAGGGAATCAAACTTGAATGTAAAGGCGAAGTCGTATATTAGCTGCCATTGCTCTTGGCTGGTGGGAATCGTGATGCCAGGCTGTCTGAATTTATGGTCAATACGTTGCGATTCGGAATTGAATGCTTGACTCACGTAGGATAGATATACAACAGTGCGGCCTCGATATTGTTTGGATGGCATCCCGGTAGATATATGCGGGGCGAGTAGGATGTCAGATAGCTCTTGTCGTCGGCATCGAATAAGCCGTTAAAGACCTCCGAGACGGCACGCAAGTTCGAGCGATGCAGTAAATATGCAACGTTTTGCGCCTGTGGCGTCAATGTTAACCGTCTCGTTCGCGGCAGTTTCGAGTGCATGAAAGTAAAACGTACAATGAGTGTAACGTCGCTGCCCGGCCTGTTATATTTAGGGTGGACGTTCATTATCTCTGTTTCTGCTGCATCCTTAATCTCCAAAGAGTAGCCATCGAAATGTATGTGAGGCTTCCGAGTCTCTGGAGATAGAGCAGGAGATATGCCACGGTTCAGATAAAGGGCGCATATTCTGAAGCACTCGAAGGCCGCCATGGTTAGTGAAGGGATGTCTGCCAATTTTTTTCCACTGTATATATCGTCTAAGGAGATGGCACCTACAGCTCATTGAACACGGACATCCTAGGGGGCACCATCGGGATCAGTCACTCGAAAAGGTCCTCTGCGCGCCAGAGCCATAGCGACCTTCGTCCGCTTGTAGAATCGGAACATATTGTACTTTCCGTTGCGCATTGTTCTGCCAGTTGCATCATTCCCTGGTAAAATGCACAGCACGGCGCCCTAAGAAGCTTCGAGTTGCCGCCCGACCTAGACAGTATGAGGCGGCAATGTCTGACTTGGACAGCCCGTTAGCTAGAATCACAGGCCAGGCGGGGAGAAGTGGGGTCCACATTTTACCTTCTTGAACAGCCTTTCCTGCGCGATCTGCATGGTGCGATATTAGGGTTGTCAGGAAAGGGAGATGTGGCATTGTAGTACAAATGATAGCGTGGTCTGTGGGTCCACATTTACCTTCTTGAACAGCCTTTCTTGTGCGATCCGCATGGTGCGATATTCAAAAGGCCGTTGTCAGAAAGGATATACGGCACTTTCTAGATCTCAGATAGAGCTGACAGCCTCGTTTTTAAGGAAAGGGACTGAATAGCCGGATTGAAGCATCGTTTTGGGCGGGGTGAGAGAGCAGACAGAATCCAAATCCACATTATTGCAGCCGCGCAATGTCCAGGCAATATGCACGTGGCCAACCATCGGGCTTTGGCTTTTGCCGTTCGTGATTCTCGGCCGTCTCAGGCTACCGACCGTCTACACATGCTGTTCAGCTGGAAGGCTTTCTATTCAGAAGGGTGCTTACTTCAAGGACTCAA
Source organism: Athelia psychrophila (assembly GCA_001630335.1). Classification (NCBI taxonomy): domain Eukaryota; kingdom Fungi; phylum Basidiomycota; class Agaricomycetes; order Atheliales; family Atheliaceae; genus Athelia; species Athelia psychrophila. The sequence continues at coordinate 381,243 of KV417528.1, read as the reverse complement.
AGCGGGTCGTTTTGTATGACCTCACGACGTTTTTGAGGTTTGACTCTATCAAGACTTGATGCATCGACCTTACATCGACCTCTTCTGCTGGCTGGACTTGGCATTCTGCTTGACCGAAGTCATGTCATGCGGCTAGTGGATGATATATGATAAGACAGGCGCGGCCAACTTCGGGATGAAGTCTCATTCAATACATCTTGGCATCCACCGAGACCTCATATCGAGCTCATTGTATCAGTACTAGCAGGCCAACTTTGTTTCATCACATGCATCACATCTCCCTCTCCGCAGCCAATGAGTTGAGATTTTGACTCCAATCGCGACTATAAATCAAACAGCTTCGGCCAGGTGTGCAACAGTGCATTCTACTGTATTATCTTGTGTTAATGTGTGATCGCGATTCAGCCGGACTGGATGCAGCTACATTTACCTGGTGCCAGCCTTCCAGTCACTGCAATCATGAATCGCAATCGGGCGCTGTGTTCACACTGAATCATTTCACCCTGAGCTAATCTCGTGACAACTTTTCCAACTGAGATTCTTATGGCTATATTCAAAATCGGTAGTGGCCTCACATGTCCCAGAACAAGAAACTTGTGTATTCGTTTTGAAGCTGCACTTAGGACGCCGTCGCTATGGACGATTCACAGCTCAGCAGCTTGGCGGCATACATCGAACGCTCCGATCCTCTCCACCTTCATATCCGGATTGTCATCGGCAGAAGCAGACCGAAACGGGATGGCATCACTCCATCGCTCTGATAATTGAGCCGCATCTCATCCGTTGCAGAACGCTTTCCGTATTCTCTCAATCTCGCCAAGCCTGTCTGGCTTTCCTGACCTTCATTTCCACCATCCACGCAGTTGTCCTCGATTCCTTGAAGCTGCACTGCACTGATACATATCGTGCTTATCATTAGGAGATGCTCCTTTACAAGTTGCAGCTATTACTAACAGTTGTCTGAGCGAGTGTAGTAATACAAGTTGAGTGGTCATCATAACATCGCAGAACGCTTCATAGGTCATACTACATGAACGATGCCATCCGCCCTTGTCTCCCAGCCAGGTCTTGCCGCCTCTCCTCGAGTTTCGACTTCAGATCTCCTAGCTGTCGTTCTTTCTCCTCCTTCGCTTCCCGCTTCACCCTTCGCTCGTTTGATTCTGGTTTGCAGCCACCGCAAGAGCCACAACTGGTAATACGCCCATAGTAGATTCCACGAGAATCATATGTATCCCTTGGGTCTGTGCATGCTCCCGCGGGGGGAGTCGGACTAGCCAAGAATTCCGTCTGCGCTTCCGCGACCTGCTCTTCGAGGGCTTTGATCGTGTCTTCCTCGCTATTTGTGGATGGAGGTCCTCCCACTGAAGGCTCTTCCAACCGGAAGATTTCCCCCAAGTCGCCTGCGAGATACTTCGGCTCGAAGCGCGCCTTGCACGTCCCATACACCTGTCTCGCAGCCGAGATCCGCACGGTATCCTCCACGCCCAGCTTCATCCCCTCTTCCAAAGTCAAGGGATCCGCGCGTGTGCAGACCGCCTCGTAAGCTCCTGGAAGCCATTCGGTAATGCAGTATCGACGTCCGAGGACGATCTTGTCGATGGGAATGGCGTTTCCGGTAAGGTTGTCGATGGCAAGGAGCTTGATATTTGCGAAGCCCCATTTGGCTGCGAGGTGCAGAATGGATGTCCATTGGGGGGTGGTCTTCTTCGCGGGCTGACGGAAGTCGCTATTTGGCATGTTGGTGTGATATGCGCGTGTAAGGGCGTATGGGCTTACGTGGGGTATAGAATGGCAAGGAACTCGTCAAAGTCTGTGCAGCTCACATCCGACATCACGCATGGCTCGGATGAGTCGGTGTCTTGGAGAATGGTACGGAAGTGGGTGGAATCGCGCGCGAAGAAGTAGCGATGTACGTTGTACAGTGTGTCTTCGATCTACGAGTTGAAGACATCAGAACAGCTAACCCGTAGAGGAAAAGAGGAGCTCACCAGGAAGACAATGTTCCCATCTTCAAAGTAGTACTCTGGATGCCTTTTCTTGCTGGCGTCGAGCTCATTAGCTTGGTCCACGGGTGCCTCAGTCACAGTGACATCGAACGGCGCGGCGCGAGAATTGCCCAAAGACATCAGAGAAGGGCTGGACGGAGCTCGAGAGGTGGAATTGGGATCTGAAGACATTGCTATTGGGAATGGTGGTCGATCGAGGATGATATTATAGCGCTACAGCAGGGACTGCCTCATGTGTGGGGACATCTTCTATAGCGGCATTCCTGTTGGGGTGGTTTGTCGCTCCCGGTATGTCCGTTTCACTGTTCAAGCCTCCAATGTTCCATGGTAGCCTTTTGACGTGATACTCAACATCCCATGGCCAGGCTTGTATCCGGCATATAATTTGATTCAGCAGTCGACCAGAGGGAGGAATACATAGGATTGCATATGCATAGCTTGGTATTTTTAGCGCGCTGTGCTTCTGCTTCCGCTTCTCATCCAACTTTCTACAGCCAAACACAACTCCTGTGAGATCCCTCTGTGTCTGTGTTATATCTATGACTCTGTATCCATCTGTGGATCGCTTTCTTCATCCTGCTCACTGCTCACCAGTTTCCCGTCCCCAACACCATCTATCTCATTAATATTGCTCGGCCTCATCGGCGGTCGAGTCTCGACAGCACGTTAGGCGGGGATGGGAGGACGATACACTGGAGAGCGGAAGAGGCTGCGCATTCGAAGACCTAGAGGATATGTGGTAGTGGATGGTGCGTTGAGCATAATCTATTGCTACGCATCCGCAAAGTCGGGGACTCAAAGATGATGACGGGGTGGCCTACGACGGGGCTTGCGCAAATCTGAATGTGCATTCTTGGTTGAAGGCGTGAGGACTGGCGGTTGCTCCTGCTGATCAGATATGCCCTCGCGGTGCTGAATTACCCGGCGCTCCAGCCAGTTATTAGCCCCACATCGCCATGTTTATGGTTATTTGCAGATGTCGGATGGGGGCGGTGGACTGCATGTATCAAGGGTCGACGACCTCACAGGTAACTGATCACATAGCAGGCAGACCACAATCACTATGTTAACATGTGTTAGTCAAGCTCAATCGGTATCTCAACGCAGATCATGTACGCTTGCTTTTGCCTTTACTACCCTATGGCCCTGGGCGCGAAGGATCTTGGAAGTAAACACCGACTTCAGCTTCATCTCTCGATCGGCTGTGTTGCATCGAAGTGATAGCTTGGCGATAATGGGTCTTGATTCTGTTCAAAGTCCAGTCAACTGTCTGGTAAGTCCTTATCAATCTGCTGCTGCCTCGGGTATCTGTTAGTGATCTCGCTGCAGCACTGATGTCTCCCCGTAAGTTTACATGCGCAGTCTTGAACCATTCGAACGGTATGTTTGTTTACTACGAACATGGCGAGCTTGTATTAACTCCTGGGCTCTGATAGCGGCTAATGTCAAAGATACATCAAAGATACATGCTTAGGATGTGAACGAGTGATTTAGTAAGTACACTGTCCATCCAACATGAAAATGAAATTCAAACCTCCTCAGGAGTCTCCCTTTTCCTCCCCCAAATCCAGTGTTTCACCCGGCAACTTCGGTGGCTCACAAAAAGCTTTACTTCATCGAGGACCGCCCTTTACTAGATCGTCTTCCCAGGCTCTTGGTCACTGATGTGCTTGCAACAACGGTCAGGCGATGTGGCAACATTCTCGACCGCCTGTCCTCTGAAATTCAAAATTTGCCAAGCGCCATGTACCCCACAATAACAAGTGCTCTTCGCCTCTAGATAGGTTTCAAAATCTCGCCTGAAACATCTTCCTGACCCTTAGGTATCGCCATAATGACCTGCTGAATATTTGGGTGTTCGGTCAAGGCCTCCGTGAAACCCAAATAAGTATTCTCAAACACAACTACACGTGGCCGGCATGTCGCGAGCCCATTGCCCTATCACGAACGCTTCCAAAGAGCGAATGACGAGCCGTGGTGTGGTAGTTGAGGGTTTGGGTGGTGCAAATCTGAGTCCGGATGGCAAGCGGGTTCGAGAAGTAGGGGTTGGGGTGGGTTTGCACTGAAGAAAATACACAAGCTTTCGAAACGGCCTCTGCGAGCCGGTGCATCCTGTGCAACCTGGGGTTTGCTGGTCTGCGAAGGAGCGACCAGTGCTGGTTTCTGGCGTGATTGTCCCAAACACGAAAGAGCTGGGCCGAAAAGGTGGCAACGGCACCTCGCCGTCCCGTCCTGACCCTGCAACCATCTAGCCTGGCCATCTGTTGGTCACATTCCCAGAGGCGGCCCACTCTTCGTACAAGACCTTTGCTTTCTCTCTCAAATGCCCTTGCAACCACAATGTGTTGGCGTGATTGAAAGCACTGAAACTCAGTGTGTTGGCCTGTGGGATAAGCATATCGGCTTGCTCTTGAAGAGGAACCGCAAGTGGGCCCTGGTCCATCGAACGCGCAGGTTGGGTTTGATCAGGAACATAAGAGGATGGGGTGTGATGTGAAAGGTCACGAGCTGGTCTGCCTGGTTCTGCATGGTGTTCATCGTGGTCCTCTCGTCCCCCACCGCCGCCAGCGCAGCTTATCAGCATGTCGACAGCAGTCTGTACATCTGGACCATCTTCGTTCTGTGGAGCCGCAAGTAAAAACTATCTAGTTCACAGTAAGACGCCCGTCTCGAACGGTAGCAGTTGGTCGACGATTAAGGGTGGGGAGACACTGGACGAGACGTTGTGCCGTTGAGATCATGGGCGTTTGGGTGGACTGAGCCAGCTGTATCAATAGATATAAGATCAAGAAACACTAGAATGAGATGAGGGGCTTACGGCGGAACGATGCTTTCCCGCAGAGATAACAGGTTGCTAAACATAGCATAACGTCTTCATCGTCATTTATTCCGTATCTCTTTCCAGCGCCAGATACTCATTCTTCAGCTTCGTCCTCTCCAAATAGACCGTCCTGTCGACCACCAGATTCAAAGTCCCGGGCCGTGCCATCCGTGTCTGAGCATTGTGCAACTTTGGATCGAAGCAGATCAAGACCAGTATGTGAGTTCCTACAGGTTCTAAGACCGGGAAGGGTGTGCAGGCTAAATGCTTTCTCGAATTTTCAAGTCTGTGCTTATTTTCAGAGGAGCAGATCTAGAGACGCTCTTCATTGGCTTCCAGTTCCTGGACCTTGTCCACAGTGTCTCGGTTACAGTCAAGTCGGAAGGCGACGAGGCGCGAGAGCTAGCCAAGGATATAACAGACTTGTAGGACTGTACGGATCAGAGGAGTCGCGGGTCGAGGACAGTGAGATTGGTGCTGCAGGCTAGTACTACTGTACTGCCTCATGTCGAAGGCACTCGAGCGCCTGGTATGCCAGGCTGCATTATAATTACTAGAATGCGTAATTCTTGCATTATACAGCTCAGAGATTTATTAATCGTGGTTTGCATGATATGGGTGTCGCTTTCCAGAGTTGAGGCTATTGGGATTCAATAGGTTGTCGACAGAGGGAGCAGGGGCGGAGAAGAGATCGTAAAAGCTCCGGCTTCGAAGCAACTTCTCAATCACGTAATAAGTAAGTAGGCAATGTTGCGCATGCAGGGCGGATGGGCTGAGTGACTCATTAGTACTGCATTAGTGGTCATGATTATCATTGGGGGACACCATTTACAAATTGTAGCCATACCTACAAGAGCTGCGCCTAGGCTAAGCAGTAATACAAGTGGAATACATGATGACATCGCAGAACGCCCCTTCAACTTACCTGAACAATGACATCCGCTCTTGTCTCCCAGCCGGTCCTTGCCGCATCTCCTCGAGCTTCGACTTCAGATCTGCTAGCTGTCGTTGTTTTCCCTCCTTCGCTTCCCTCTTCCCTCTTTGCTCGTCTGATTCTGCTGCACAATACTTACATCTCTCAGCGTTCGGATAATTTATGTTGTGCCAGTTGCGTTGCGTGCACAGGTCTGCAAGAGCCGGATCAGCCAGATATTCCACCTGCGCTGCCACGATCTGCTCTTCGAGGGTTTTGATCGCGTCTCCCTCGCTATCTGTGGATGTAGGACCTGCCCCTGAATCCTGTTCCAACCGGAAGATCTCCGCCAAGTCGCCTGGGAGATGCTTCGGGTCGAAGCGCGCCTTGCACGTCCCATACACCTGCCTCGCAGCCGAGATCCGCACGGTATCCTCCACGCCCAGCTTCATCCCCTCCTCCAAAGTCAAGGGATCCGCGCGCGTGCAGACCGCCTCATAAGCCCCCGCAAGCCATTCGGTAATGCCGTATCGACGTCCGAGGACGATCTTGTCGATGGGAATGGCGTTTGCGGTAAGGCTATCAATAGCGAGGAGCTTTATGTTCTCGAAGCCCCATTTTGCTGCGAGATGGAGAATCGATGTCCACTGGCCCGTGGTCTTTTCCGAAGGCCGGCGGAAGTTGCTAATGGGTATGTTAGTATGATATGCGTACGCGCAAGGGGGATATCGGCATACGTGGGGTATAGAATGGCGAGGAACTCGTCAAAGTCTGCGCAGTTCACGTCGGGAAGAGCGCATGTATCAGTTCCAGTGAGTCCTTGAAAGATGGCACGGAAATGAGTGGAATCGCGAGCGAAGAAGTAGCGATGCACATTGTACAGCGTGTCTTCAACCTACCCGGTGAGAACACATATCAGAACAGCTTATGAACTGACAAGGAGAGAGGAACGCACCAAGAACACAGTGTTCCCGTCTTCGAAGTAGTAATCTGAATGCCTTGTCGTTTGGGCGTCGAGCTCATTGGCTTGGTCCATAGTTGCTTCGGTTATGGTCACGTCGGACGGTGAGGAGGTGCGGGAGCTGCTCAAAGACATCAGAGACGGATTGGATGGAGCCGGGAAGACTGGAGCTGAGGATATTGGAGATGGTGGCCGAGGATGATAAGAAAGCGCTATATCATGTATTGCCTCGTGTTTAGAACCCTGGCGGCATTCCTATTAGGATGTTTTGTGGCTCCGGTATATCCGTTTCATGGTCCCAAGGTTCCATGCTGGTCTGTTGTCACAAGTGAGGTATACGATATGAAACAGTGGTGGAGGCTCGACTGGAGGGAGGATGGAGGTCGCAGGAGGACCCCGGCTTAGTCTGTAGCATGTTCGATCCGAAAAAGGTCAATTTGAGGGCTTTCCGTACGCTGCCATATTGAGCGGAACCGTGTGCAAATCGGATCGATCATAGGTTTCGACGGCACTTTCGTACGCGAATTATATCGGACATAAATTGGTAAAAAGGGACAGTGTCACACTGAAAGGGCGGGTAAAAAAAATTAAACATGATGAATGCAGATCTGCGTCAGGGCGCTCTCCAAGCCAAGGGGCGCCACAACTGGCAGACCGCTGGCCGCCGTGAATCCGTACGCGAAATGGATCGGACATATAAACACGAGGGGGTGTTGTGTACGGCGTCAAGATCGGACATCGACCAAAATTTGGCCACTGCCGTACGCGTATGGATCGAACATAGGCCTTTTTTTCGAGGGCAAATCGTATGCAAAGGAGGCAATAAGGATCGAACATATGTGAGGATAAGCCGGGGTCCTGTCGCAGGAGAGTTGGTTGTGGCCATGTGGCATTAGCGCCGGCCAATGCACCGAAAAGGGCCGAAAATGCGAACGGACCATTCTCCTGTCTCTGCCTGGGCACCTGTAACAAACGACTAACATTAATATTAATATTGCTGCTGGACAAAACCCAGCTGGTGCCGCCAGCTGCAGAGTCCCACGATTGTTGCATATTGTTCTATCTTGTGCTTCCCTTCTCTTCCATGACTTTAGAATGGCTCCCACTTACTACTAAGTCACACCTCTTGTCCGCGTTTGCGATCTATGTAACACTAGCCGATTACTGCTGCCTCGCGACTCCGACATTTCTAACGCGCAGAGGATCGATATGATAGCCTTTCTGAATAGCGCGAAGGTCATCTTGAAGATATCAGCACTTCGGGTTCAGGTTCTTGGTACCGGCACAGATAAGTAGTATCATGTACAATGTATACGAGTCACTTATTTGAAAAAGTTGCCGGAGGGAGGATATTATACAAGTAGAATACAGTAACATCGCAGTCGCATCGAGCCAGCACATTTGTTGAATACTACTTGGTCAATGCTATTCGCTCTTGCCTCCCAACCAGTTCTTGTTGCCTGTTCTTGATCCCCGCCTTGAGATCTGTCAGCTGCCGTTGTTTCTCCTCCTTCGCTTCCCTCGTCTCTTTGTGCTGATATGATTCTCGACAAGGCTCGCACAAGCCACAGCGTTCTGCCACATTTATACTAGACGGGTAAAACCAAGTAGGGTTCTGGCAATATGCCTCGGGATTAGTTAGCACCCGCGCCTCTGCGATCTGCTGCTCGAGAACTTTGATAGTTTCCTCCTCGCGATCCATGGATGGCGTACTCTCTGAAGACTCTCCTAGCTTGAAGATATGTGTTAAGTCTCCTGTGAGATACTGCGCCTCGAAGCGCGCCTTGCCCAACCCATAAGCCTGCCTCGCAGCCGAGATCCGCACGGTATCCTCAATGCCTAGCTTCATCCCTTCCTCTAGAGTCAAGGGATCCGCGCGCGTGCAGACCGCCTCATAAGCCCCTGCAAGCCATTCGGTAATGCCGTATCGACGTCCGAGGACGATCTTGTCGACGGGAATGGCGTTTGCGGTAAGGCTATCAATAGCGAGGAGCTTTATGTTCTCGAAGCCCCATTTGGCTGCGAGATGGAGAATCGATGTCCACTGGCCCGTGGTCTTTTCCGAAGGCCGGCGGAAGTTGCTAATGGGTATGTTAGTATGATATGCGTACGCAAGGGGGATATCGGCATACGTGGGGTATAGAATGGCGAGGAACTCGTCAAAGTCTGTGCAGTTCACGTCGGGAAGAGAGCATGTATCAGTTCCGGCGAGTCCTTGAAAGATGGCACGGAAATGAGTGGAATCGCGAGCGAAGAAGTAGCGATGCACGTTGTACAATGTGTTTTCGACCTAAGTAGCAATTGAAGGCATGTCAAAGCAGGTACACGCATTCACAGCGGGGATGACTCACCTGGAAAACAATGTTCCCGTCTTCGAAGTAGTATTGCGAATGCCTTGTCCCTTTAGATTCCAATTCCTGGATCTCGGTTATGGTCAAGTCGGAAGGTGACGGGGCACGAGAGCTAGTCAAAGCCATCACAGAAGGACTGTGTGGAGCAGAGGAGTCGCGGATCGAAGACATTTGGATTGGTGGTCGTGGTGGATAAGGAAGTGCTGCAGGCTAAAGTACTGCGTCATGTTGAGGGCATTTGAGCGCCTGCTATGGCAGCAACTGGAGTAGATGGTTGTTCTGTTCAGTTCAGACACCGGTTGGTCGTGGTATGCAGTATATTTTCATCGTTTACTAGAGCTCAGGCCAATGGGATTCAGTGAATTGTGGACAGTGGGAGCAGCGGGAGGAGAAGAGCAATCAAAACCTCCGGCTGCAGCTCTACATCGTCTGCCACACAAGAACGAGATGATCTCGCAGAGGAGGCTGAACTGATTCATCAATGGCTATCAGGTTATCGGGATACCCCTTTACAAATTGCAGCTATAACTAAGAGTTGCCTGAGCGAGGGTACTATTCCAGAATACAGACAGAACTTTTCAAAACACTCCCCGCACATACTACCTGAACGATGACATCCGCTCTTGTCTCCCTGCCAGTTCTTGTCGCCTCTCCTCGAGCTTCGACTTTAGATCTCCTAGCTGTCGTTCTTTCTCCTCCCTTGCTTCCCTCTTCTCTCTTTGCTCGTTTGATTCTGGTTTGCAGCCGCCGCAAGAGCCACAATTGGTATACTCGCAGTAACTACCTCCATAACTGTTGGCCCTCCATGTTTCACTTCGGTTTGTGCAAGCTCCCACGGGAGTCGGACTAGCCAAGGATTCCGTCCGTGCTTCCGCAACCTGCTCTTCGAGGACTTTGATGGCCTCTTCTTCGCCATCCACGGATGACACACATTCCTCTGAAGAATTCTTCAAGGTGAAGATCTCTCCCAAGTCGCCCGCAAGGTACTTCCTCTCGTGGCGCGCAGTGCCAGTCCCATACACCTGCCTCGCAGCCGAGATCCGCACAGCATCCTCCACGCCCAACTTCATCCCCTCCTCCAAAGTTAAGGGATCCGCGCGAGTGCAGACAGCCTCATAAGCCCCTGCAAGCCATTCCGTAATGCCGTATCGATGTCCGAGGACGATCTTGTCGACGGGAGCGGCGTTTGCGGTAAGGTTGTCGATAGCAAGGAGCTTGATGTTCTCAAAGCCCCATTTAACTGCGAGGTGGAGTATTGAGGTCCATTGAGCCGTGGTCTTCTCTGTGGGCCGACGGAAGTCGCTAATTTGCATGGTTAGTATGACCTATGTGCGTAAGGGGAGTGGGGGCTCACGTGGGATACAAAATGGCGAGGAACTCGTCAAAATCCGCGCAGTTCACGTCGGACATCACGCATGGGTGGGACGCATCCGTGTCTTGCAGAATGGCACGGAAGTGGGAGGAATCGCGTGCGAAGAAGTAGCGATGTACGTTGTACAGTGTGTCTTCGATCTACGAGTTGGAACACATCAGAACAGCTGGCACATGGGCGAAGAAACAGGTGCTCACCAGGAAGACAACATTCCCATCTTCGAAGTAGTACAATGGATGCCTTCTCTGGCTGGCGTCGAGCTCGTCAGCTTGGTCCACGGGTGCCACGAGTGCCTCGGTCACAGTAACCTCGAACGGCGAGGCGCGAGAACTGTCCAAAGACATTGGAGAGGGACTGGACGGAGAGGAATTGGGAGCTGAAGACATTGGTATCGGAAATGGCGATCAAGGATGATATGATAGCGCTACAGCAAGGGCTGCCTCATGTGTGGGACCCTTCTTGCATGGCGGCATTCCTGTTGTGGTGTTCCCGGTATGTCCGTTTCAAGTTTCCAATGTTCCATGGTGGGCTTTTGTCGTGATATTTGACATCTCAGGCTTGTCTCAGGCATATGATTTGATTCAGCCAGATTCAGCAGTCGCGACGTCGGCTGGAGGGAGGTAAACAGCACTGCCACAGAAGGAAGTTTGGCATAGCTCGGTATTTTTAGCACGACGTGCTTTTCTGCTTCTCATCCGACTTCTATAGCCAAACCCTAGGCCTAATACTCAAGGCCCACTCCCAGTATAATCCCTCTGTATCTGTGTTATATCTGTGACTTGGTATCCATCCGTCTATTACTTCCTCCAGTCTTCTCACTGCTCACCGGCTTTCTGTCCCCAACGCCATCTATCTCATTAATATTGCTCGACGCCAACGGCTACTATCGAGCCTCGACAGCACGTTAGGCGGGGATTGGAGGACAATACACTGTAGGGCGGGAGGAGGTTGCGCATTCGAAGATCTAGAGAATATGTGGTAGTGGATGATGCGTTGAGCATAATCGAATGCTACGCATTCACAAAGCAGTCGAGTCGAAGATGAAGACAAGGATCCGGCCTAGGACGGGGCTTGCGCGAATCTGCGTATTCCTTGAAGGCTTGAGGGCTGGTGGTTGCCCGTTATCAACCCCACATCGATGCGCCATGTTCGTGGTTATCACATTCTGCAAGTACCGAACTCTCGTGCCAACCATACGTCGTTCATACGTCAAGTTATAGATGGTCTTTCCGTCTTGACCATTTTCGCATGGATCACGGACTTCTCTTCCGAAATATGGGCGTATTTGAACCGGTTAAGGCCACTTTTGCCGGCTTTCGGACAACGTCTACGTAAGGCGAAACTGTTGACCGAAACGTTTCAGTCAGCTATACGCTCAGACCGTGGTCATCCTTACACGTAACACCCCTACCGCGTCATCTTTAGCTCTCAACCAGCTATCCGACAACCCTCCAACGCGATTTTTCTAACTGCGCGTCTAACCAACGTTGCGTTTCCCCGCTGCGTCTTGATAAGCGATACATACCCTAGCGGCTCCACTCCAGCTCCTAAAGGGGCGGCCAGCCGAGCTCTGGCGTCAGTCGAGTAACACTAGTTTGCATGCATGTACGGTAGCCGCTAGAACACTAGGCGCTCGTAGGGAAGCTTAGTGTACGCGTCCATGTTGGGCACGGTACAGTTCGTTCACAGTTCGTGTGTGGAAAAGAATCTAAGTACCGCCGGTTACGCTTATGACCTTGTTCTTTTCTTGCCGTTCGGGCAGGGGCGGGTTAGAGGACGACGGGTTAGAGGCTGGCTAGAGGAAAACCGGTACTAACGGTTACTTCGCCCATAAGAACCTAGCACACAAGCCGTAGTGCTACTATATAGCTAACTTGGACTGACTTTGGACTCTTGTCGAACACCAGACGAACGATACGATAATAAGTCGGCACTTCAGAAGTTCGGCACTATGCAGCTGCAGTTCAGGTGGTGAGGGTAGGCTATAGACAC